>JBBNEX010000563.1:0-23123 GCA_038021265.1 Cyprinella venusta
TACTTAAAAAAATTAAGTTGTTTTTAAAAATCTTTTTACAAACACACCATATTGATCGCAAATGTGGATATTATTTTTTAGCGCAACTGTGAATCGGTAAACAAGTAAAAAAAAATCATTTTTAACAGATCTTAAAATATTTTAAATTTATCAAATCTTTAAAGAAATTTTTTCATAGCCGTTAGCAATATCTTAGCGATTAAATTATAAAAAATACCATCTAATAGCTCGTTTTACTTGAACCGTCATCCGCATGATTATCGATACAGACATTCTCTGCTGGATCATTACTTATCTAATTAAGTGATTAATTCAACACTTTTTTCAGAAATTCACTCAAATCCATACTATAACCATCTTTTAAATTGGACTTTGACTTCTTATTTAAGTAGTACATAAGACTCTTCAAATATAAAAATAATTATACCCTCGGTATTCAATCTAAATGAATAGCGCACTCGTTGTAACCACTGTCTTCTTCTTTCAATGATTTCCGTTGATCAAAATCCTTGAGTGGAACTAGTAATCTTGGAAAATCATATCGGGGCATCGTGTTTGTGAATATATCAAAAAAAGAGTCAATTTTTATTCTTTTTGTTGCAATCATACTCTTTTTAGTCACTGTATCAATATTTATAATTACCAGGATGTTTTATTATCTTAGTTTTGCTCGAAAACGTAACATTTTTTCCTGTGTACCAATTAATGGTAGGACTAAGGTTATTCAATTATGACCAACTATTCAACTTTAACACATGAAACTTTGCAAATGGGCAACCAGCTTTTATCTAAGATTATAAAACTGTCCTCCAAAATTTCGAATTTGTAATATATGAACAGAATTTCATTTGAAAAGTAAATATTTTTTGAGAAATGAAATTCTATTATGTGACCCTTGAAGTCATAAAGATATTTACATAACCAGAATATTGAGGATATTTTGGTGAAGGATTATCAGGCGATATGTATATTGTCCGAATGTCAACGAGATGGCGCAATACTGGCAGATCTGATTCCTATACAGTTTTAGCATAAATTTTACGGTAATCCATTGCCTAAAATGTTTATTATTGTATAGAACATGCAACCAATAGTTTTTTAAACCGTAAGAGTCGTTTTTTTCAACTGGAATTCCAACAAATTCATCCAAAGTAATATCATTTGGCATTTTTGATAAAAACTCCATGCATTCTTGAGGATCTACGGGTTTTCCTTCGATAATTTCTCTCATCTGAGTTTATTGAATAATTGTCACAAGATTTTTGCATAAAATTCCAAATAACGTATAAAAAGGCCGATTACATAAATTTTTTGATGATAATTAATGAGTGTGGTTAACTAAGCAATTCGATTACTTAATCAAACTTATTAAATGATTAAGATGTAAAAAAATATTTTCGCATTTTCGGATCAAAAATTTATAAGTTTTCAGTAAATAGATATGAGTCACTTAAGATTTCAAAAAAAAGAAAAAATAAGGAATATTTTTACAATCTCAAGACCAATTTTAACAATTTCATTTTTTTTGGTAAAATGTTGTTCGATCATGATGAAAACTAACAGAAAATTAATGACGAATCTGCATTTAAGTATGGAAAAATTTGACGCATCAATGAAATATTTGTGCATTTACTTATGTCTATCATCCAATATCCATATTTTAATAAAATTAAAACAAATTTAAAACAAGTATGGCACCTCAGTCTCACGATCAGAAATTTTTATATTTTTCATAACTAAGAAAAGGTGTCAAAATTAAGTAATTTTCTGAACCAACCATTACTATAGCCACCTAACAAATGTTAATTAACATCATGAAGACAATTCATATATAAAAAAAGTAAACATTACAATATTTACAAATCATAATTTAAAAAAAGTATTATAGACACTTATGTTTTAATGATCGGAATAATCTGCTGCTAGCTTGTTAAATCCTAAGAAGCAGACATTTTTAATTTTAATCAGTCTAAAGAATAAAAATCATATGTGTATCAGATTTTTTATCATGATCATTGTGACACATTGAATCAGCCATGAATGCACTATTAAAGATAATAAAAAAAATAATATCTCTATCATAAGAATTAAACGTGGAAACAGCTGGCATATATGGGAGAAGCAGATGTAAAAATTGTTGATCATGTTACTTTTAATATTTGTCAAAAATTACACAATATAAAACGATGACTAACCAATTTCATAAATGATAACATATTTTATATTAACGAATACTATCATGTATTAAAATGTTGATAGATCGACTACTTTATGTGAGGTAAATTGGTCGTGAGAAGATAATCCATATTTCTTTTTTTTAAATAGTTTATCAGTTATGTCTATTTATAAAATAGTCTAATTCGATTATGTACACAGTGATGCCTCGCATAACTTACTTAATTCGTTCTAGGAGTAAGTACTTTATGCGAAACGAACGTTATGCGAAGCATGCTTTGTACTTAAATACAAAAACAAAAAAATTAATTTGTATGTCGAGAAATAAAAAATTAAAACTTGGATTTAGCAATTTTGTGTGGCGACATCATTAGATCTCAAAAATTAATCGTTAGCATATCAAATACGCGTGTTTAAGCGAAATAGTTGAATCTGTTTTAGTTCGTTGTGCTAAGCAAGATTCGTTATGCGAGTTATCAATAGGCACACAAAAAAGTACGTTAAGCGCAGCGTACGTTATCCGAGGAGTACGTTATGCGAGGTATCGCTGTATTTAATTTTTCTCCCAGGATAGAAAATGTATTTTATCGATTGAAGCCATCGGATTTTAGTTAATCAATCAATATTTTAAAAACTCGACCCAATGAATCAGTTATTTTTGTCTGGGTTAAAAAATAATTTAAACTTGTTTGACCTTCATGAATAAAAGAGCCTGACAAAATTATATAAAGATAAAGTCATGAAAAAATTATACTTCTTAATAATACTACTGGATAATTAAATTTTTCGTGTTTTTGGGACTTTGAAACAGATACAAAATTTTAAAACATTTTTGACAGTGCATCATAGAAAAAATATTGAAAAATCTAAATTTGACCTTTAAAGCTGATATTTTTGTATACCCTATTTCTAAACATGGTAATTAGAATCTATTTTACAAAATTTAGATGTAAGATTATAGTCGTAATGCTTTGAAAATGATTTACGACATTAACGTTCATTCTGCATGGCAAAAATATCAAATTTAGAGAGGAAAAGTATTTTAAGCTATCTTTTAATCACTGATGTTTTGGTTTATATTCGATAATTTTTTATGGACATTCTTTTTTAAGCTAAACAATCTCATAAGTGTCGACCTTAAAAAATTCCTGGAGTAAAAAAAATACGATTAAATAATATTTGACAGTAACGCTGATGTAATAAAATAATTACGATACGCTGAAGCTCTGGTAAAAACGGAATACTGTGGAAAACTTGGCATATGTATTTTACGATATATCAATAAAAAAGCTGGGCATGTATATAATAAGAATTTTTATCGTGCGTTAGAGCGCAAAACTGTGCGTTTTATACATTTTATAAGCTTTCTACAAAATAAATCATTTTTTTGCATTAAATTATGTTTTAGGTATAAATAATTCCAACGGTCTTAAAATGATGGAAGCCATACGATTGTCATAAGGATCTTCTATTTTATACTTTTTTTTAAATATTTTAACTGGCAGTTCTAAAATTTAGAGCTTAATGAACGGTAAGACCATCCTCGTAGTTCAAATAGATGAAGAAAAAGTGTTAAAAATCCTACACGTCTGGTATATCTTTTCAATGAAACTAAGATGCTAGATGGTTTTAAAGTATCAAAGTGCGTAAGATTTGTTTTATAATCATTCCTAATGAAACAACCTCAACGTATCTATTTATAAGATTGAATTATATCCGATCTTATTCTTGAATCATCTCTGGGGGTTTTCTTGATTTATAGTACGTATAGAAGCTATACGTCCATCAAATAGAAAATTATTTATTTACGTTTGCAGAATTACTTTAAAAAGTCTCTTCTAATTATATATTATTAACTTTGAACGTCATGAATACCACAAAAGGAGTAACAAATATAATTTTCTAGCACAAAATTTGTTTGCCATTATTCAAAAATTACATTCACCGCAATTTTTTTTAGTTTGCATTCGAAAGATTGACAGCTTGAAGTATTAAAAATGCTAAATTTTGTTTTAAATAATGATTAAATGATTTTATCGGCTTAAAAGTTTATTTTTTTACTCAAGCAAACCATATAAATTCATTTTGAAAACATCATTTAATATTATGTTGATAAAGTATTAATATGGAGTTGGGTAAACCTAAAGCATATAGTAAATAAAATTCAAAAATCAAATTTTATTATTTACCTCATTTCTTATTTTTTCGAACTCTTCGCTATACTTGCTTGCCAAATCGAACTTTTTTCGCTCAATTTCACCAATGATTTGACATTGCTCGACCTTAAATCATTTAGAAAAAAATTACCGCCTGTTTATCAATAATATCAAGACAAGCTAGTTCTTCATCAAAACTAAACAAAATTTAATGATTACATTGTATCATCATTGTCCATTTTAAGAGAGATTAATTTAATGACTCACGTTGATCTCCGAAATATGTCAAAGCATAAACAATTAAATCATTAAATATTGTTGAAACGCTTTTGATCTATAGATTTTTGGTCAATTTTAAATATTCTGTTATTTTTTCTTGATTTTTTACCAATGACCACGTGTTTTTTTATTCAAGATAAGCCGTTTTTTTCAATTCGATTAAAAAATAATTTCATCAAAAAATCTAAGTGATATTAAAATTCCACTATGATGGCGATCTAAAGCAGTGTTGTTTTCGCTTTATTTGCATGCATAAATTCTAAGTTTCTAAATTTCATTAGATTTTATATTTTCAATAAATTATTGTGTACCGTTTCCACGTCAATTCCGACATTTAAAATTTTATATATCAAAATGGAGCATAAAAAAGAAATAATAATTCAAGGTTAGTAATTTGAATTATTTAGGAATTCATCCGAGTTGATCAACGCAATTTGATCAATTCTACAAGATCAACGGTTATTTGTTCAACTAATATTAGATCAATGGCAATTTGATCAACTAACGTTTTTTCAATGGCGATTTGATCAATTTTTGCTCCTAATGTGTATTTTTAATAATTTTTGAACTAAAGATAATTAATTAGATTTTTAAATAGATAACCATACTGTAAAAGCAATATTTTTTACTACATTTTATAATAAACGCCATTTTGTTTAAAGCTTAGAATGATGCGGTTTAATTAATGATAAATAAATATCTTATAGCTCTACTTTTTTTACCTCTGTTTAAAAAAATTTTATGCCCAAATAATTACATGAAGGATGTTGATCCTTTTCCAATATTTAATTAGAAATTCAAAGTCATTTGTAATGTAACTCTAGTTTTCATTGAATGATATAAAATCAAAAACGTTAAAATCTTTAGATGAAATATTTTTTTTATATATGGCTTAAGCCTCTAATTTTATTTACACTATTTTTAGCTTAACGATATCAAGCAAGATTCAAGTTATTCTGTAATTATATCAACTTTAGAGATAATTAACCTAAAATTTTAATTTCTTATTTATTTTGCTGTATTAGGTCAATTTAAAATATCGTTTTTATTAAAAAAATTTGATAAATAATTTCAAAATTACAAAAGGAAAAGATTGATAAAATTCGCCCGAATACTTATGTTCAAAAATTAGATCATTAAACCACATTATTTATTGGCGATGCATTAAAAATCTTTGATTAATCTGCCCTGATAAATGAAAAAATAAGGGTCATTTAATTGTATCACAAAATTTGTAGTTCTGATTAGTTGAAGTTCCTAACTCATTGCTAGCTAGCGTTAACAGTGAATTGGTGTCTTAAGTTTGATAAATGACACAAAAAAATATTTCAATGATTTTTATATAATCTCTTTTCAGATGAAATCTTAATGTAAAACAAATAATAAAATAATTTTTTTATATTTTTACTCTTTAAGCGTTACAAATTTTTAGAAATAGGATTTTATTGTTTAGTGCAGGCCCGTTGATTTATAGTTTTAGTAAAACCCAGTGAAATTTAATAAATTTTACCGTATAACTCACATATAGTGATGCCTTGCATGACGTACTTAATTCGTTCTATGATTGACATTTTTTATGCGAAACGAACGTTATGCGAATCATACTTTGTACTAAAATACGATAAAAACAACATTAATTTGCGTGTCGACACAAAAAATTAAAACCTCGGTTTAGAGAAATTTTCTGTGTTGATATCGTTCGATCTCTAGAACATATGGTAATTAATAATAAACTCGTGCTCTCAAGAGAATTAGTGGAATTTAATTCGGTTCATTTTTAGAAGCGAGATTCGTTATGCGAGTTATCAATTAGCAAAAAAAATACGTTATGAGAAGCGCACATTATCCTAGGACTACTTTATGCTAGGTATTACTGTAAATAAGGGGAAAACATATTCGGTTTTAATGAAGTAAACTTTCCTTCCACAATATACCTCGAAAAATCCTCGCCAAAAGATTTTAACCAGTCCTTTTCTTAAAATATTATAATTAAATAATTTATTATCCTTTTTATGTTGTTAATTGTATTTCTTTTTAAATCAGACGTAAAGATTTTAAAAGATTTTCTACCGTTTTAATTCTTTTTAAAATC
The DNA here is from genome assembly GCA_038021265.1 of Cyprinella venusta. NCBI lineage: Eukaryota > Metazoa > Chordata > Actinopteri > Cypriniformes > Leuciscidae > Cyprinella > Cyprinella venusta. Next base: position 6,703 of record JBBNEX010000563.1, read on the forward strand.
ATTTTATTTATTATCGATAAATTAGAGCTGATTTTTGAGGATTTTGTCTGGATAAAATTCATAAAAGGCAATTTATTAAAGACCGAATGTTTGGAAAATCACGATAATACTAAATATAAGAGCTTTAGATATAAATTCTTTGACAATATTTTCAGAAATCAATATACTAAATTATATTAATTGTTTCCTAGAATCAGAATATAAATGATAAAAGAAAATTATTCTTTGAAACTTACATATGTCTTTTATTTTACTTAACTTTCAATCTTATTTTAAATAAAACGTTTCTAACTACAGGCAATGTCACTATTTTTAACTTATTGATGCCTCTTTAAATTTATGTTTTATTATAATTTAAATTTGAAATTCATAAATTTGACCATATCTTTTAACTTCAAGCATGTTTTTCACATCAATTATCATGTAGATATTGAGAAAAATCTATAAATCAATCGCATTTAATAAAATTACTACTCTTTCAAATAAGAATTATTTTTTATATTTTTCGCCATGATTCGCTTAAAAAATATGACCTGTGTCATTATCAAGAAGAGTCAAAGTGTTGATGATTGTTAAAAATAATATGCATAATTTTAGCTTAAATGTAAAATAGTGCAAATTTATCTCAGATAATTATTAAATGATCTGTTGATTAAATAATGCGTTAATCAAATATTCGTTGATCGAAAAGTCGTTGATCAAATAGTCGTTGGTCAAATCGACCTTAATCAAAAAGTTCGTTTATTAAATAGTGCGTTGATCAAATTGTCATTGATTGAATCGACGTTGATCAAATAGTTCTTTGATCAAATCTCCGTTGATTAAGTTGAATTGATCAAATATAATTGATTAAATCGACTGATACGAACTGATTAACTTTATCTACCGGAACAAATATAGAATATTTTAAAAGAATGTTTTTTAACTGTGTTAAATTTATTAAAAATGAAATAATTCTTAGAGATAGTTTAAAAAACCGCTTGCAAATCAAAAAACGATAATGAATATAATATTTAGTGCGCGTATTTATTTTGAAATTCTAAAGAATTACATAAATATATATTTCAAAAATAAAAAAGGCTTGAAGAAATATTTATTACATTATTTTGCCTCGATTTGGAGATTTTTAGATCTTTTTCAGCGTTAACTCAGCCAGCAAATATATTTCCATCCCTTTAAAAATTTTTCCCCGACGCCTTTTTTGAATCTCTTAGTTTTTAGTTCAAAATACTTTGATACACAGATAAATAAAGTAAACCAGATTGATATCCCGATCTATGTCTCAATCAATAAATTATAGACTCAAGCTAAAAAATAATTTTAAATTTATAAATAAGATTTTTACGTACAATTCCTGAGTTAATTACGGTGAAATAAATATATAAACTAGTGTTTACCTTACATGATTATTCCTATGAAATCTCGCTGGATCTTTAATAAAAATTACACTCTATATTAAACACAACCTATTCAAGATCAAAAATTCGAAATATGTCTTTGATCGTCTGAGGCTTATTATCAGATCAATCTTTTTAATAAGGAAAATAGAATACTGTCTACACATTTACATATTAAAAATTAATACTTAAATTTGCCCTAGATTATATGAATTTCCTCTTACAATATTTTTTCCACATGATGTAGTACAGATATCTTGATAAGCTAGTCATCTGCCGAAATCGGCATAAAAAAATCTTTTAAGAAAAAATGTAGTTTCGTGGAAACAAAGTTTATTTAAGATTGCGCGCAGATTTAAAATACTTTATTTTGTAAGTTTCAGTATTTTTTTGGTTGATAATTTATATTCTCATAATGATCATTTAGTAAATTTGTGATTTTGATGATTAATTAACATGCTCTAGTAAATCGTGTCATTTACCTTAAGAAATGTTTGATAAAATCTACCATTTTATTTTTTACGCACATGTGCACTTATTAAATACAAATTAAAACTATTTAATTCATGCTAATCAGGCAATTTAATTCATTAAACTTAATCGGGATTTGCACTTTTCCAAGATTAAATGAATGAGAGTTAATCAATTGCAAATATATCAATGATTTGCACTCTTAATTAATGTTTTAACGAAACAGATTTTAAAATAAATTATATTTTTAACAAAAATTTAAATATCTTTCAATGACCCTTAATTTAACGGTTTCAGCTTGGCCAATTTTGACGTCACTGTTAATTAAGGCCGATAATTTATGATGTCACTGATACATAGTTTATCGAAATTAGCATTTATTGTTCAATTTTAAGTATTATAATTAAATTATAACCGACACAATATATTAAGCGTCTAATAAATATTGAGAAAAATATAAATAAGCCGAATGTTCACATAGAGAATAGTTTATTTCATGACAATTAGATCAATTTAACATGTGTTGATATCCCAATGCAATACAAGAAATTTTTTGATGAGAAGCAGATTTCATTGATTTCGAATGCTTAAACGTTATTTAAAAAACTGCCTGAACCATCCTTAGTGGTTGCTTAGACGAAAAACCGATGATTTAATTCATAAGAACAAAAAATTATCATAAATTGTAATCCGGCCCTGAGGTGATATGCGTCCAACTACGAACAACGGTCAATTAAAACTGTATGGATTTGATCTCAGAAATAACGAAATTATTATTTGATTGATCTTCATATTCGAAAAAATTCAATAAAACAGCAAAAAAGATGATTATGTTGTTTTAATGACACATGATGACGTATTAATGAACGTTAACAAGGAATTATCATAGAGATATTAATTGGTATTCGAATCTTATTTATGTCAGACAGATTTTGACGATAAACAGTAGATAATTTTAATGAGAAATATCCTAAATTAATTAAACTAGTGATATTTAAAATAAAATAATTTTATATCGATAATTTAAGCGCACTTATTAACCTCGGATAATATCGGACTAACGGATTTTTTTTCTAAAAATATCGGATAAATAAGAATTGAAACTATTAAGTCGTTCAACCATAATGGCGGATAAATACAATTTGTAGTTTATATTTTAAATTTAGACTATCTAAAGGCCAGGCAAAAATTATAGCCCTACGACATATTATGGTAAATTTTAAATACATTACATAGTCAAAACAATTGGAATTACAAAAAAAGTTGAGCTAGAACTCTTTGAGGTGCACTCTCAGTACAGAGAACAAGAAGAAGAATTACGAAACGAGGTAAATTTAAAATTAATCATAAATTATAATTTATCAATTCGTTTAATTAAATTATGTGTCTTATATTCATTCGGTTAAACAAAATTGCAATTTTATGAATTTAAATTTTTTAAAACGTTTAATCTATTTTTATATTATTAGAAATGCCCTATAGCAAATTAAGAGAATCATTGTGTTTCTAATTGAAAATTAAATTTTTCATATCTAGAATTGATTCTTTGCGCTTGGTGCCAACTACATAATGAAATAATCAGTAATGATTGAGCTGATTTTCACAAACTTTCCTTGAACACGGAATAATGTTGATTTGATAGCGAATCTTAAATAATATATTTTTGTAATTAAATCAAAGAAATACCTGCGTAAGATTAATTTCCATTTAAAATTATCACAAACACATTTTTAGAGCATTCAAAACAAAAATTAAATTGATCCATCGATACATTTTGCCTTTAAAGTAGATCTTATCGAATAATTACGATACAGAATTTACCGATCATTATATGACTCAAATTATATCCTTCAATTAGACTTGATGCATACAAAATGAACCAATTTTGGTTTTAAAATAGATTGAATTACGCGCAATTAACCTTCTTTTTTTGATTTTTTTAAAGATACCTTCCTCATGAAAGGTGAGTGGAATAATAACAAAATTTATTAGAAATGAGACTTTCAATTTAAAAAAATTACGACTCGCAAACAACTTTGACGACATATATTCATTTTAGAGATGAATTATTAATTGCTAACCTGCACAGAGATATTTTATTAGAGTAATTACAATATTTGGATTCTTTTTTCCCCAAGTGAGTTTTTCTGAGACAATTTATACTTTATTTTTGTCCTTTTATTATGACAGTCTCCGCAACAAGCCTACAATATGGTTCTTAAGTCAGCTAAAAATTTCTTTAATTATCATCAAAAAACATGGTCGATTTAATTTTTTTAAAATATAATTTGAATCCTTTGTATCAGTGTTCCGCGACTTTTTATCTTCTTCAGCATCCAAATCTAAGATAAAATGGATTTTTCATCATATTCTAAGCCTCTCTAGCATATTGTCTGTCTTCGTTGGCCATTTTAGGAATGTTAAATATAGATTTGGATTTTTACACGATATCATATAAAGATTAGACATATTTTATAACATATAATCGACTGATTCTTAAGAGTCATTTGCCAAAACATAACGAAAATCTAGATTAAATCAAATCTTCGTGATATCTTATTTTCACTATATTCCTTGATTTTTAGTAGCAACTGTACCATATTATTCTGTTATTTGTCAAATAAATACAATTTTACCCTGTACGCGAGTGTTCTTTTTGAAATAAACAGCTTGCGAAGCCCTAATCCATGTCTTTATCATTGAAACTTCAGTAAATTTTATTTTATAGTATTTACAAACAATTTTAATCAGACTAATTTCTATTCGCTTCACATGCTTGTTGCTTGTAATTTTTATATCATCCTATGGTGAAGTTTTCTTCGTTTTAGTGTGTAAATTGAAGCTTTTCCTTTATATTACAATAAACATTAACCATAGTCATCATCTCATAAAATTCAAGTCAATAGGGCTAACATGTGATTGCCTAAGTTTTTTAATTATTTTTATCTAATTTTGGTAAAAACCCGTAATCCTTCGTAGCGGTTATCTTCAAACATAAATTGTTTAAATACAATTCCTCTTATGAATATTTTCAATAGCTTTAAGTTCATTTAGCTTAAAAAAGCATGTCGTCCGTACCAGTTCATTATCCTGGTTAACTTATAGCTTCTGGTGATGCAAATCATTTTATAGAATAACATTAATTAGGAAAAATATCAAACATCGATTAATAAGTGATGTTAAGCTTTGCTACTTGATTTTAGGAAGATATAGAAATAATGAGTGGGTTGAATCGCGTGCTTTCTTTATAATAGATGATAATTCATATCAGAGCTCTTTTGTTGTTTACAGGTGTTTTTTTAGGAGAAATCATATTTATCATAGGACTGTTGTGATTAAAGCCCATTTCTTTGCCTAAATTGAGCTAAAAAGATCCCCAGATTTTTTCTGATTGATTATGATAAGTCATAATGATAAATGATTAACCATTAAATAAGAAGACAATAAATTTCTCTATATTGAACAGCTATATGTGCACTAAAAGGTTAAGTTGTTGATTTTTAGGCTCTTGATTGCAGTGAAAAGATTGAGACAAACTTGTATTCAAACTATGAGGTCTTATAATGATGAAACTATGCAACTATTTCGCTATTTTATAATAAAGTAAAATAAACAGAACCAGAAACATGCTTTAAAAATTTTATGAAGATGTAGGATGGCCATCGATCTTTTGCCAAAATTCGTAACAGAGCGGAAGAAATTAGGAAAATTTTATCCTTTCGTTTCAAAATTTTAAAATATATTATATTACAAATGTTTTTCTACAAAACAAATTTTTTCTAATTTAGCCGTATTTTTTTTGCTTCTTGGTATAATTATGAGATTTTAAGTCTAAGAGTAGACGAAATATATAAATATTAAGCATCATCAGAGACTAATGAAATCTTATTTAGTTTTCTCAATTTTTAAGAAGTAAAAAGTATGAATTTATTTAAAATTGAAAAAAAGTTTTTGGTGAAGCGAGTTCAAATTAGGTTCAATTTCAAAATCAGCTTTGGCAATTGCATTTAACACAAAATTTTTTAAATTTCGGTTGAATTTATGTGATCATTATTTGTTAGAAAATTTTTCTCCACATTTTTTCTGCCAAAATTTAGAACGATAGCGGAAAATTACACGCAGTTCGTCAAGCTATTTAAGTTATATATGAATGATTGCTATTCAAGGCAGTGAGCCAGTTGTTAATCTAAACGATATTTTTCTAATTAACTATAGTCACAAGGATATTTTTGATACAACATTATGATTTACTTAGTTATTTATAAATGTGAAATTTTTCTGCATTCTTAATAACATATGGTATTTTTATGGCATTCATGCTACAGTGTAAAATAATTTTTAACTTTTTGAATTGTTTTATAATATGAAGACACGTTTTAATTAAAATGTGTACACAGTGATACCTCGAATAACGTACTTAATTCTTTCTTCGAGTAACTTCTTAATACAAAACGATCGTGATGTGAAGCATGCTTTATATTAAAATACAAAAAAAAATTAGAACTTCGGATTCGAGCAATTTGGTGTGTTGATATCGTTCGATCTCAAGAAATAATGACAATTCATGACAAACACGCGCGCTAAAGCGAAATTGTAGAATCTAATTTAGTTTATTGTGCGAATCACGATTCGTTATGCGAGTAATCTATTAGCAGAAAAAAAGTACGTTGTGCACAGCGCACGTTATCCGAGGAGTACGTTATGCAAGGTATCACTGTATTGTAATTTTAAGTATTTTAAAATTGAAGATTTATTATAATAATGGTAAAAAAACTTAGTATTTTATATTTAATATTCATATAATTCATTTAAGACATTTTCTGATAATGATAATTACCGAGCAGCTGTAAATAAATTTCTATGCTCCTGAATAATGTTTAAACTGATTTTCATTCAATTCATTATAATTTCACTTACAACAAGTTAGTAATAAAAGATCGAATCTTTTATTCTTAGCATTCTATTAAAATTTATTGAGGCAAAGAAATGAGTTAATAGTATAACATCTCTGCATTAATCTGTCTAATTTAAAATCCTAAGAATAAATTTTATTTTTAAAATACAATTAATTACAATAATCTTGTAATACTTTGAGATTTAATAAATATCGGATATAGTTCTCGGTTAATTTCTATATCGACGCCACAAAATAACTAAAAAAATGAATATCGTATCACTTTACCAACTCAACGTTTTATTAATAATTGTTCTGTCTTGATAAACATAATGTATTTTAACTCTCTCTGGTTTGTCTAAACGGTACTATTCACCATTTTTAATAGGATGAGATACAGTCCATCAAATGCATATGATGTATTATTCACCATAAATCTCACTTTATATGGTAAATTGAAAATTCAAAAGTGCGATTAATTTATATCACCTTTATTAATTTTAGCTAATATTCAAATCAATCCTTATTAAATTTATGAAATTTGCGATCAAAAAATTTTAGAAATCAAATATTTTCATTTTTTTCGAGAAGATCGATAAGATCAAGAAAAAATTAGCATATTTTTTTAACTAAAATAAAATCTAATGTATTGTTGACTTACAATATTTGCAAAAACAAAAAAATTTTTATGATTTACGACACATTAAATCTACATTAATGTTAATTGTTGAATTTTTGAATTTTGGTGTCAAACACGAAACGAAGCATCGTTTCATTATCATTTTTACATTTCTATCGTACTTGATCGTAATTATATATTTCAGTTATCAATTTAGCGATTGCAAAAAATGTATAAAGTTAGAATATATTTACAATGGTTTAATATTACTAGGCTTGATACAAATATATTCAACTTCAAACATCATAATTTTACAAGGCTTTATCACAAACGACATTAAATATTTATTCAAAATACATCTATCCATCCATTTTTTGCGACTCAAGACATAAAAATTATCGATTTTTATCGAAACTGAATGAAAAAAGTTCTGTTTTTTAATTTTGATTTTATTTATTAACACTCTATTATTATCAAATTACCTCATTGAACTATTTTTACTGTTTTTATTTGGTTACAGATGAAACTGCTAAAAGAATATTGTATCATTAGAAAATTCGATTCAATCCAATTTAATTTATTTTTTTCATTGATTTAAATAAAAACCTTATTCTTTGAAAATATATTTCATGCTTAATATTGCATATTAAAGTAGAATTGCGCGCTGATGTCTGTAAAGGAGTTTTTCCTCACTAATGCATGCAAAACCCCACCTAGAATTAAAAAAAAATTTTTACCGGCTGATTTATTGCTTAATATTTAGATCAATAAGTGTTCTTCAAATTAATACCGTTGATATTGAATTCCCCATTGGGTGACATGTTCCTCACGCTGGGAAACAAGGTTGTTGAAGATAAGAAACTTCAATTTTTTAAATTTTTTCCATCTCGGTCTTACAAAAATTATAATAATTTTTTCTAACAAACTACATTTATTACACCGTATTAGATGGGAAAAGAAGTTTATCAAAGTGGTCAAGTGAATTAAATTATATTATTTAATTTTTTTAATCGAAGTAATTAGATTAAATTTAGTTATTGATATGGTCGCTGTTTTGAACGTAAAAGATGTATTATCTGATTAAGTTGAATAGATTCGTAATTTTTCCCATAAAACTGTTCATACCTTCTAACATTATTAATTAAATTTTAAAAATTGTAGGATTTTTATCAAAAAAATAAGATTTTTCGAGCGAAGACCAAAATTTATACCTAACATGTGATTAAAGCACCGAATATTTGTCTGTAAAACGATTTAAAATTTTTGACTCCTTTTTTAACAACAATTTTTGCATCAGTAACAAGATTTAGGTAAAAGAGATTATCGAAGAAAAAGGTGTTGCTAAACCAAAAAAAGGATTCAAAGGACTGCCGAAAATTTTCAAAAAACATTCAAAAAAAAGTTCTGCGAAGTCTGGCAAAGAATTGAAGTCAGTTGGTGTGAAAAATTACTGGGCAACAGCTTTGTGTAATCATCCATGCCTTAATGTTGATATAGAAGTAAAAATAAAATCAAATAATCACAAGGATAATGATAAAGAAATTTTGAACTATCTCACTGACATAAATTCGATACATATAACGCCAAATTGCCCTTCACCCAAATATCCGCAGTATTCTGGATATGTAATTATGTCTTGTTATTTTAAGGGCTACATTGTTGAGTTTCATTTTTCAAAGAATGAATATTTCTCAAATGAAGTTCTTCACATATATTTCGAAATTGGCTTCAAAAAGGGTTGTTGCACTGACGATGATTTCACTGCTCTTAAAGAGCTTAATGTTGAGTGGTGCGAATATTAAAAGTTATTTTAGGTCCAAGATTAAATGGAACGTACAAAATAAAAATTTTTTTAACAAAAAAATATCAATAACTGATATTAGTATTTATTAATTTTGATTGAAGTTACAAGTGAAATATGCGTTTTTGGTAAGAATGAAAAAATATTATCCTTTTTTCATTTTTTTAAAACGTAATAATAATAAAAATTCATAAGCCAGATATGATGTAAACAGTGCAATGCTCAATGAATCTACAATTATTGATCTATCAGTCGCTTTGCGCATACATACTGAATTAATCCCTAGGGTATTTCTATATCTAATTTTAAGAGCGTTCAGTACTATCTTTGCGAACGCATATCTTCTCAGAATTCTCTTGATAAATGTGACCAATATTCATCAGGCCAAGATTCAATTGATTATTCTGTATTTACATATTATGTAATTTAGACTGGCCAGTCCTTAGAAGATAGCAGAACAGATGTTTATCGCGACTGTTTCCTACGATCTCCTTAAAATATAGAAATATTTATTTAAAAAACATTAATTTTAAAATTTAAACGATTAAATAATATAATCTATGGTCTTTAAAGAAAAATTATTTTAACTATAATTAAACTTTTTAATAATTTGGGCTCTATTGCTCATCTAAACGCGACCGTATATTTAAAAAATTATTTAACAAATTATTTTGTTAAATGACAAAAGACTTCAGCCATTTTACTCTAATCTGTTCAATTTTTCGTAACTAGCCGATTCACTTTGATTAAACAGTCATGCGCACTGCTGATTATAAAAAAATAAAATTTATTTCTATTTTCTATTTCATTATATTTCAATATCGAAATATCTATTATCATATCTGCGTTATTAGTGTTTTTATTTAGATGAATTTATTAACTAGAGCTATTATAACGAAACAAACACTCCAAAGATTGCTCAAGATAAGTGAAATATCAGTATCGGAATTGATCAGTATCTCTTATAAACTAGAATAACTTGCTTTTTATCACAATAGAGGAATTTTTAGATGAAATGTAGGAACAGATAGTAAATAGAAAATTAAATCTGCCCTTCTTTCGAATTCTTTTCTTATTGATTGGATCAACATGATATTGCAGTTCTAAAGACTGGAGAATTATGAAAATATTAAGAAAAGAACGTGATTTTAATATTTTTATCACATTTTATAATCTAATTTATAAATAGTAATAATTGGCGCTAGTAATCGGTAGCTTATCGTAGTTATAGGCTAGATAATTAATTGGATCGTGAATAATATCGTCCTGGCATCCTTTTTGCAATTAATATTGGTGAAAACTTGCATAAATTGATATCTTGAAAATGAAAGGATTTTGAAGTATTATTTAATTTAATCGATGCAAAATATAATTTTTTACAATGAAGGAGATGCAATAAATTCTTGTTTCCCAACATTTGGAAGGCGACCCATAATAGGAAGGGGATTCGATTTCGACCTAGTTTATTCGAAAAAAGACTGGTTTATAAACAAATTAAGTAACCTTATTTGAAAGCAAACGAAATGATTTTAAATTCTAGGTGAAGCCTCGCACATAAATGGTTGGGAACTCTATGGTAAAAGGATGTAAATTTGATACTAGTCAAATTTTACTTCAACAGTTATTAATCGTACCACCATTTAATATTTTCTATAAAACATTTTTTCATTAAAATAAAAGTAAAGAGTAATTTATGGAAATAAATTTCGACAAACCAAAACTTTCGAAGTAAAATTTCACCAAAAATAGTATTCAGTACCAAAATTATTATTTTACGTAATGTTGTTAGGCATTTATTGTACTGATTAAAATAAAAAACCGTAATATTTCCATTTTCGCTACCTTTTATCTTTTAAAAATTATTTATTTAGGATTATGCTGAAAAATAAAATTATTTCGGAACTCGATTAGTTGTAATTCAACATATATTTTTATTTCAATTTTTTTATTAAAGGTTACATCCAATTTTTTAGAAAATTTTTCATCATTCGTTTTGGATTCTTCATCTTTCTTTAGATCTGACGTATGTATAATCGACTCCAATAAATTTTTTTAAAGTAGGTTAGGCTGTCAATTATTTTGTGCGATTAATGGCGGGTAGTTTGTGTCTATCTGCACACATAGGTATGAAACTGAGTTAAAATTCATTTTAAATATTTTTTAAATTTAAAGAAATGACTTAATTCAAAAATTTTTCGAGTAAAACTACTAGGCGAGCTGTAGCCTTGACATAACGTTCATAAATAGAAAACTTGCAGTCAGAATAGAAAATCGGGCTCGTTTTTATATATTTGTGGCATGTTCGCGAAATCTTTCGTCAATTCGATCTAAAACTTTAATTCAAGCAATGAATTTGATTTTTAATGAAAAAACTGAAATAAAAAAAAATGGGTGAACAAAATATAAAACTTAAATCCTTTTGATATAATAATCAATATATCACACTTTTATGATTCAATTTAAAAAAGCTGTTTGCTTTCATATTACTCGCTTGCCTTTTGAACTAAAAGTTGCCCCGATCTTGTTCGACATGGATCTATGTAATTATTTATCGAAAAGTCTGTTTTATTGATAAGCAGCCGAAAAACATCGCATAAAATAGATCTTAGGCGACATTTATTTTTACGAAAAATTTAAGAATGTTGTGAAATATCAAATTATTTATACTGTCGTTGAATCTCCTATTATATTTGTTCTGTGCGCTTTTTTAAACTTTTTAGAATTGTAGGAATTAAAAGAGTGTTTAGATAATAAAATACTACCTTGCACTTTTTTTTATTTTTCAATATAATTGCGGTACACAAGAGAGTAATATAGCGCTGTGTTATCGGCCTATGTGAGCGGCAATACTTATAAATTCCGGCTGTTTTTAGGCCAGATATTTTATTCTTAGACTAAAAAACAATATTTTATAGGTTTAAGCAGAACCGAATTGCAAATCTTAAAGGGCCCGGCAATAGTCATGTAAAATGTACCTTTGTACACAATAAAGATAGGAAATGAAAATTTTTAATTTAAAAATAATGGAAAATTTAGCTTTCAGGCATTTATAATTTTTTTGATTATAAGTTATAAAAAAATTTTTAAAATTAATAAATATTTTGTAAATAAATTGTCAAGTGCTCAAAGACTTATAAACAAATTGTGAGGAATTTAAACTAAAAAACTTAAAATTTAATCACAATCTTTCTTTTATGCCTATTGCGCGATCAAAAAATGAGTTTAAAAAAATTGCATGATATTTAGAAACACTGTACAAAAAATATTTAAGAAGTCGTAATAAGATAATTTAAATTCATATGATGAGATTTTAATTTGATTTAATGAATATCGGAGTGTTACAATATAATTAGCCTGTGTTAAGTCATTGTAGCTCGAACTTAATCATTTTCTTCGTAACTGCGCACTAAATTTAGTTCAGAAAATTATCTTTCAATTTTTAAATTAAAGAAAAAAATTTTAATGAAATCCAAGAGATAAATACAATAACATGAGATTTGGTTGAGCTTAGAATCCTCAAACATATCTAATAACAATTTTTAAATAAATTTTTAATTTTTTTAATATTTTTTGAATCAAATAAAATCGCACATAGTTGAAAAGGCTAGCGGATTGTTAATTTATCTTTCAATACTGAAAACGTAATGGTCAAAATACTATTATTTGATTTTTTATTATAAATCTGGCCGCTTAAAGCAATCTAATGGATCCTTAAAAGACGGTGGTGCACGGCATAGCCACTGGCAATAAGAAAAAAGTTTTGTCTGTTTTATCTCTTTAACTTTCCTATTGCTTGGAATTTAGTTGTATAGTAGTTTCGTGCCAAAAAGAAAATTGAAACCACGAGTGTGACAAGCCTTAGCCAAATCTTCATTTAGTTATTGATATATTAAAATTTATGCTCAGATTTTGAATCAAACCAAAGGTAAAAATATTATTTTTAAACATAATATTATTGTTTCAAAAGGATTAATGGGGATATTCGGACTCAGAGGTGCGCAGTAAAAGACAAAACTTAAATTATGGTTATAAAGTATGTTTTGATGAATTTTATTTTGATATCTTATAAAAAAGAAATCAAATAAAAAATTATTTGCTCCAAACTACATTGCTTTAAAGTTTAAACCGTTACCAATAAGGGTACCTCAATCATGTGTATGATAAATCATTTTTTGATATGTTAATAAGCATTTTTATGGTTCAATCGATTTTAAATAGCGTTAATGGTCAGAAACAGGCTTGACTAGCATTCGCATCGGCATCAATATTAAATATTGTGCGGTAATGGAATTGATGCATAAGTTGTAAAAAAATTTTAAGCCAGAAAATCAGATAAAAAAATTTATAAAAAAAGTTTAAAATAGGGTTTTACAGCTTTAAATTATGCTCAAATTCCTAAAATAATCGATATTTTATGAAACGCACACGAAAAATCTTGCGCAATCTTAAGAATGCGCAAATTTATAAAGACGCTAAACTTGTGAACTGCAATGAATAACTTTATCTTGTAAATTTATATTTAAATTGTAATTTATCAGCGCAGACGAAAGGTATTCGGTTTCAACCAGTATTTTAATTTGATAAACCCTTTAATCAATAATTCAGAATACATGAATGATAATAATCTATACATCAAATACAATCATTACGGTACAAAAAATAGACGAATCCAATCAAAACGATTATCGTTCCAGAAAGAAATACCATTGAAACTGTCAAGGCTGTATGAGGTTCTATTCATGAATATGTAAAATAACTTTTAGGTATAGATGTGGGGTTCTCAGTTATTCTTGAGCGATTTTGAATCCAGCGAGTATGAGCGAATTCACAGCTTAATTGAACAAGGCAAATAAGCGAATATTCATGGCTAGATTTTATCTTCTGATCAGGACTATTTAAATATTTAAAATTATTATTTTTGGCTTTTGCGTAGTCAAATAGAGTTTTTACAACACGGTATAAAACAATATTTGTATTTTCATTTATTAGTGTTTGATTAAGACTTTCATCAATTACATTATCGATTTCCTCAATTAAACTTTGAGGAATAGTCTCAATCTCATGATCTAATAGTTATAAATAAAAATTACTCTCTAAAGCCGAATCAATTTTCTCGATTATATGGCTGAAATAGCAAGCGAGGCAATAAACCTTGCGATTATACTCATTAGTTTTAATTTTTTTCTGAATTTCATCATGAAATTTAATTCTTATCATAATCATGTCTTGTGACACTCTTTTCGTGCAATTTGATGGAGACAAAAGCAACTTAATCGCAGTATACAACGCTTGGCCACGATCATGATCATCAAGATCTATATTAACCATATATTGATGATACCGGCAGGCGTATCAAAAATTTTTGTAACCTCTGCTTCGATGAGTTCTTGATGATGAAAGGCCGACATGCCTTTTAAAAAAAACAAAAAATTACCACAATTTGGATCCTTTATGATGGAGGTGACTAAATTGATTTTACTATTTTGATTGGATGCGTAATCGCACTTTTGGTTAAGGTTGAATTTAAAAATTATAAATTGATGTATAAAAGTCAATTGATTTTCTGTTAAATGCCTTGGAGAGGATCTATCACCAATTTTTACCGCATTCACAACAATAAGACATTGTAAAACGTCAGATGCGGCCTTACTTTCTTTTTGCAAATATTTTGATGTCTCTGGTAACATTTTAATGGAATTGAAAAAGTTTAGGATTAAAAAAGGCGTTCTGATTGATAATCTGTTATCACTTGATGGTTGTCTTTTAAATTCAGTTCTAATAAATTCTTGCATTTCATCAAGCACATTAGTAGGAATCTTCGGAATACCCTCTAGGTATCAAAATATATATAACCGGCTAATCTCGAAGATATGTTGCTTATAACCTCATTTAGCTTGCAAGCAAATGATAGCCTTTTTGGTTGGTACTGATCAGGTAGTAAGTTGGCTCTAAGAATAGAATGAATATCCGTTTTTATTTTTTTCTTATTATATAAAGTATCATATTGAGCTTTTTCAGTGCAACCTGAGGGACTTAACAAGACTTTTAATGCAGCGTACTCAAGTATCAGATTATCCTCTTGGTCAAGATCTAAATTAAGCACCTTTTAATACCAATAATATCGAAAAAGAAATGAAAAATTCTAACTTTTATTGAGCTCAGACTCAGTGTTTCCATTACTTATGTCATGAATATAAATACGGTCAGTTGATTCATTTATTTTAGTAGCCCAATTATTCAGATTATTTACAATAAAGACTAAAGAACAGGGAAATATTAAATCAATCTCGTCTATTAGATAATTTTCAATGTATCCGTCTTGTTCAATGCTCAGATCTAAAATTCAATAACGAAATTTAGCCAACCAGATTTAGATTGCAGAATCTAAAATGTTAAATACACACTTACTGGACACACCTGAATCACAATTAAGATAAATAAATTGATTGCACTGATCATAATCGAGAAAAGCCGCCTTAGGCTAAAAATTAAGCTCTTAAAAAATCATTAAACGCATGCTGGTTCTTAATAGCTTCTAGATAAAACGATCTAGCTATTTTTACGAATAATTGCATATGATTTTCATATTTTTTAATGATTGCTCGTCTTTTTAATGTTACACAAGTATGCAATTTGATGTAATTACATTTAATTAATGACCGCACGCAGTTAGTACCAACAAATTCATGATTTTTTCGAAAATAATAATTTTATTTATTTTTCGTTGATTTATTAGAAATGTTTTTTAAAAGTGTCGTTTACATTTAAATCAAAATTATTCTTAATTATTTTGAGATTATTATTGTCATGATAATACTTATTTTTAAATTTTAAGATTAAGAAGGTGGTTTTCTATTTTTCTTATCTAAATTCAACTATTTAAATGAGGATCAATCTGTACATGATAAAATCTAATAACAATCTCATTAATAGGTAATTAAAAATTGGCACAATTAAATATTTTAAGTTTTTAGACAGCAAATAAATATCCTTTGTTAATTAAGAACACATGAAATAATCATCTATCATTTATTAAATCTAAAAAGGAGATTTCTTTTTTGGCCTATAAAAACACGTTAATCCGAATATTAGCGAATACAAGAAATTAAAAAATCACATTATCTAATTAAGTTAGCTTGAGTGTTTATTATATGCATCATAATTAAAAGACTGTATTAAGACTATACTTTAATTTCTACAAATTTTATTATTTTTTACATTTGATACCTTTCTGATTAA
>JBBNEX010000564.1:0-23101 GCA_038021265.1 Cyprinella venusta
AAGAAGATCGGAGGGGGTCAAAATTTCGGCCAAAAACGACAGTGTTACCCCTTATGTTTTTTTTTTCAGGTCAAAACTTTGACATCCGATATCTCGGCTCTGGAAGGGTCTAGAGCCTCCATTTTTGCGCACTGGTCGAAGTCTCGTGGCCCTCTGTCAGAATCCAGAGTTTCAAGAAGATCGGAGGGGGTCAAAATTTCGGCCAAAAACGACAGTGTTACCCCTTATGTTTTTTTTTCAGGTCAAAACTTTGACATCCGATATCTCGGCTCTGGAAGGGTCTAGAGCCTCCATTTTTGCGCGCTGGTCGAAGTCTCGTGGCCCTCTGTCAGAATCCAGAGTTTCAAGAAGATCGGAGGGGGTCAAAATTTCGGCCAAAAACGACAGTGTTACCCCTTATGTTTTTTTTTCAGGTCAAAACTTTGACATCCGATATCTCGGCTCTGGAAGGGTCTAGAGCCTCCATTTTTGCGCGCTGGTCGAAGTCTTGTGGCCCTCTGTCAGAATCCAGAGTTTCAAGAAGATCGGAGGGGGTCAAAATTTCGGCCAAAAACGACAGTGTTACCCCTTATGTTTTTTTTTCGGGTCAAAACTTTGACATCCGATATCTCGGCTCTGGAAGGGTCTAGAGCCTCCATTTTTGCGCGCTGGTCGAAGTCTCGTGGCCCTCTGTCAGAATCCAGAGTTTCAAGAAGATCGGAGGGGGTCAAAATTTCGGCCAAAAACGACAGTGTTACCCCTTATGTTTTTTTTTTTCAGGTCAAAACTTTGACATCCGATATCTCGGCTCTGGAAGGGTCTAGAGCCTCCATTTTTGCGCGCTGGTCGAAGTCTCGTGGCCCTCTGTCAGAATCCAGAGTTTCAAGAAGATCGGAGGGGGTCAAAATTTCGGCCAAAAACGACAGTGTTACCCCTTATGTTTTTTTTTTCAGGTCAAAACTTTGACATCCAATATCTCGGCTCTGGAAGGGTCTAGAGCCTCCATTTTTGCGCGCTGGTCGAAGTCTTGTGGCCCTCTGTCAGAATCCAGAGTTTCAAGAAGATCGGAGGGGGTCAAAATTTCGGCCAAAAACGACAGTGTTACCCCTTATGTTTTTTTTTCGGGTCAAAACTTTGACATCCGATATCTCGGCTCTGGAAGGGTCTAGAGCCTCCATTTTTGCGCGCTGGTCGAAGTCTCGTGGCCCTCTGTCAGAATCCAGAGTTTCAAGAAGATCGGAGGGGGTCAAAATTTCGGCCAAAAACGACAGTGTTAACCCTTATGTTTTTTTTTTCAGGTCAAAACTTTGACATCCGATATCTCGGCTCTGGAAGGGTCTAGAGCCTCCATTTTTGCGCGCTGGTCGAAGTCTCGTGGCCCTCTGTCAGAATCCAGAGTTTCAAGAAGATCGGAGGGGGTCAAAATTTCGGCCAAAAACGACAGTGTTACCCCTTATGTTTTTTTTTTCAGGTCAAAACTTTGACATCCGATATCTCGGCTCTGGAAGGGTCTAGAGCCTCCATTTTTGCGCGCTGGTCGAAGTCTCGTGGCCCTCTGTCAGAATCCAGAGTTTCAAGAAGATCGGAGGGGGTCAAAATTTCGGCCAAAAACGACAGTGTTACCCCTTATGTTTTTTTTTCAGGTCAAAACTTTGACATCCAATATCTCGGCTCTGGAAGGGTCTAGAGCCTCCATTTTTGCGCGCTGGTCGAAGTCTCGTGGCCCTCTGTCAGAATCCAGAGTTTCAAGAAGATCGGAGGGGGTCAAAATTTCGGCCAAAAACGACAGTGTTACCCCTTATGTTTTTTTTTTCAGGTCAAAACTTTGACATCCAATATCTCGGCTCTGGAAGGGTCTAGAGCCTCCATTTTTGCGCGCTGGTCGAAGTCTTGTGGCCCTCTGTCAGAATCCAGAGTTTCAAGAAGATCGGAGGGGGTCAAAATTTCGGCCAAAAACGACAGTGTTACCCCTTATGTTTTTTTTTCGGGTCAAAACTTTGACATCCGATATCTCGGCTCTGGAAGGGTCTAGAGCCTCCATTTTTGCGCGCTGGTCGAAGTCTTGTGGCCCTCTGTCAGAATCCAGAGTTTCAAGAAGATCGGAGGGGGTCAAAATTTCGGCCAAAAACGACAGTGTTACCCCTTATGTTTTTTTTTCAGGTCAAAACTTTGACATCCGATATCTCGGCTCTGGAAGGGTCTAGAGCCTCCATTTTTGCGCGCTGGTCGAAGTCTCGTGGCCCTCTGTCAGAATCCAGAGTTTCAAGAAGATCGGAGGGGGTCAAAATTTCGGCCAAAAACGACAGTGTTACCCCTTATGTTTTTTTTTTCAGGTCAAAACTTTGACATCCGATATCTCGGCTCTGGAAGGGTCTAGAGCCTCCATTTTTGCGCGCTGGTCGAAGTCTCGTGGCCCTCTGTCAGAATCCAGAGTTTCAAGAAGATCGGAGGGGGTCAAAATTTCGGCCAAAAACGACAGTGTTACCCCTTATGTTTTTTTTTTTCAGGTCAAAACTTTGACATCCAATATCTCGGCTCTGGAAGGGTCTAGAGCCTCCATTTTTGCGCGCTGGTCGAAGTCTTGTGGCCCTCTGTCAGAATCCAGAGTTTCAAGAAGATCGGAGGGGGTCAAAATTTCGGCCAAAAACGACAGTGTTACCCCTTATGTTTTTTTTTTTTCGGGTCAAAACTTTGACATCCGATATCTCGGCTCTGGAAGGGTCTAGAGCCTCCATTTTTGCGCGCTGGTCGAAGTCTCGTGGCCCTCTGTCAGAATCCAGAGTTTCAAGAAGATCGGAGGGGGTCAAAATTTCGGCCAAAAACGACAGTGTTACCCCTTATGTTTTTTTTTCAGGTCAAAACTTTGACATCCGATATCTCGGCTCTGGAAGGGTCTAGAGCCTCCATTTTTGCGCGCTGGTCGAAGTCTCGTGGCCCTCTGTCAGAATCCAGAGTTTCAAGAAGATCGGAGGGGGTCAAAATTTCGGCCAAAAACGACAGTGTTACCCCTTATGTTTTTTTTTCAGGTCAAAACTTTGACATCCGATATCTCGGCTCTGGAAGGGTCTAGAGCCTCAATTTTTGCGCGCTGGTCGAAGTCTCGTGGCCCTCTGTCAGAATCCAGAGTTTCAAGAAGATCGGAGGGGGTCAAAATTTCGGCCAAAAACGACAGTGTTACCCCTTATGTTTTTTTTTTTCAGGTCAAAACTTTGACATCCAATATCTCGGCTCTGGAAGGGTCTAGAGCCTCCATTTTTGCGCGCTGGTCGAAGTCTTGTGGCCCTCTGTCAGAATCCAGAGTTTCAAGAAGATCGGAGGGGGTCAAAATTTCGGCCAAAAACGACAGTGTTACCCCTTATGTTTTTTTTTTCGGGTCAAAACTTTGACATCCGATATCTCGGCTCTGGAAGGGTCTAGAGCCTCCATTTTTGCGCGCTGGTCGAAGTCTCGTGGCCCTCTGTCAGAATCCAGAGTTTCAAGAAGATCGGAGGGGGTCAAAATTTCGGCCAAAAACGACAGTGTTACCCCTTATGTTTTTTTTTTCAGGTCAAAACTTTGACATCCGATATCTCGGCTCTGGAAGGGTCTAGAGCCTCCATTTTTGCGCGCTGGTCGAAGTCTCGTGGCCCTCTGTCAGAATCCAGAGTTTCAAGAAGATCGGAGGGGGTCAAAATTTCGGCCAAAAACGACAGTGTTACCCCTTATGTTTTTTTTTTCAGGTCAAAACTTTGACATCCAATATCTCGGCTCTGGAAGGGTCTAGAGCCTCCATTTTTGCGCGCTGGTCGAAGTCTTGTGGCCCTCTGTCAGAATCCAGAGTTTCAAGAAGATCGGAGGGGGTCAAAATTTCGGCCAAAAACGACAGTGTTACCCCTTATGTTTTTTTTTTTTTCGGGTCAAAACTTTGACATCCGATATCTCGGCTCTGGAAGGGTCTAGAGCCTCCATTTTTGCGCGCTGGTCGAAGTCTCGTGGCCCTCTGTCAGAATCCAGAGTTTCAAGAAGATCGGAGGGGGTCAAAATTTCGGCCAAAAACGACAGTGTTACCCCTTATGTTTTTTTTTCAGGTCAAAACTTTGACATCCGATATCTCGGCTCTGGAAGGGTCTAGAGCCTCCATTTTTGCGCGCTGGTCGAAGTCTCGTGGCCCTCTGTCAGAATCCAGAGTTTCAAGAAGATCGGAGGGGGTCAAAATTTCGGCCAAAAACGACAGTGTTACCCCTTATGTTTTTTTTTCAGGTCAAAACTTTGACATCCGATATCTCGGCTCTGGAAGGGTCTAGAGCCTCAATTTTTGCGCGCTGGTCGAAGTCTCGTGGCCCTCTGTCAGAATCCAGAGTTTCAAGAAGATCGGAGGGGGTCAAAATTTCGGCCAAAAACGACAGTGTTACCCCTTATGTTTTTTTTTTCAGGTCAAAACTTTGACATCCAATATCTCGGCTCTGGAAGGGTCTAGAGCCTCCATTTTTGCGCGCTGGTCGAAGTCTTGTGGCCCTCTGTCAGAATCCAGAGTTTCAAGAAGATCGGAGGGGGTCAAAATTTCGGCCAAAAACGACAGTGTTACCCCTTATGTTTTTTTTTTCGGGTCAAAACTTTGACATCCGATATCTCGGCTCTGGAAGGGTCTAGAGCCTCCATTTTTGCGCGCTGGTCGAAGTCTCGTGGCCCTCTGTCAGAATCCAGAGTTTCAAGAAGATCGGAGGGGGTCAAAATTTCGGCCAAAAACGACAGTGTTACCCCTTATGTTTTTTTTTCAGGTCAAAACTTTGACATCCGATATCTCGGCTCTGGAAGGGTCTAGAGCCTCCATTTTTGCGCGCTGGTCGAAGTCTTGTGGCCCTCTGTCAGAATCCAGAGTTTCAAGAAGATCGGAGGGGGTCAAAATTTCGGCCAAAAACGACAGTGTTACCCCTTATGTTTTTATTTCGGGTCAAAACTTTGACATCCGATATCTCAGCTCTGGAAGGGTCTAGAGCCTCCATTTTTGCGCGCTGGTCGAAGTCTCGTGGCCCTCTCTCAGAATCCAGAGTTTCAAGAAGATCGGAGGGGGTCAAAATTTCGGCCAAAAACGACAGTGTTACCCCTTATGTTTTTTTTTTCAGGTCAAAACTTTGACGTCCGATATCTCTGCTCTGGAAGGGTCTAGAGCCTCCATTTTTGCGCGCTGGTCGAAGTCTTGTGGCCCTCTGTCAGAATCCAGAGTTTCAAGAAGATCGGAGGGGGTCAAAATTTCGGCCAAAAACGACAGTGTTACCCCTTATGTTTTTTTTTTTCAGGTCAAAACTTTGACATCCAATATCTCGGCTCTGGAAGGGTCTAGAGCCTCCATTTTTGCGCGCTGGTCGAAGTCTCGTGGCCCTCTGTCAGAATCCAGAGTTTCAAGAAGATCGGAGGTGGTCAAAATTTCGGCCAAAAACGACAGTGTTACCCCTTATGTTTTTTTTTCAGGTCAAAACTTTGACATCCGATATCTCAGCTCTGGAAGGGTCTAGAGCCTCCATTTTTGCGCGCTGGTCGAAGTCTCGTGGCCCTCTGTCAGAATCCAGAGTTTCAAGAAGATCGGAGGGGGTCAAAATTTCGGCCAAAAACGACAGTGTTACCCCTTATGTTTTTTTTTCGGGTCAAAACTTTGACATCCGATATCTCGGCTCTGGAAGGGTCTAGAGCCTCCATTTTTGCGCGCTGGTCGAAGTCTCGTGGCCCTCTGTCAGAATCCAGAGTTTCAAGAAGATCGGAGGGGGTCAAAATTTCGGCCAAAAACGACAGTGTTACCCCTTATGTTTTTTTTTTTCAGGTCAAAACTTTGACATCCGATATCTCGGCTCTGGAAGGGTCTAGAGCCTCCATTTTTGCGCGCTGGTCGAAGTCTCGTGGCCCTCTGTCAGAATCCAGAGTTTCAAGAAGATCGGAGGGGGTCAAAATTTCGGCCAAAAACGACAGTGTTACCCCTTATGTTTTTTTTTTCAGGTCAAAACTTTGACATCCAATATCTCGGCTCTGGAAGGGTCTAGAGCCTCCATTTTTGCGCGCTGGTCGAAGTCTTGTGGCCCTCTGTCAGAATCCAGAGTTTCAAGAAGATCGGAGGGGGTCAAAATTTCGGCCAAAAACGACAGTGTTACCCCTTATGTTTTTTTTTCGGGTCAAAACTTTGACATCCGATATCTCGGCTCTGGAAGGGTCTAGAGCCTCCATTTTTGCGCGCTGGTCGAAGTCTCGTGGCCCTCTGTCAGAATCCAGAGTTTCAAGAAGATCGGAGGGGGTCAAAATTTCGGCCAAAAACGACAGTGTTACCCCTTATGTTTTTTTTTTTCAGGTCAAAACTTTGACATCCGATATCTCGGCTCTGGAAGGGTCTAGAGCCTCCATTTTTGCGCGCTGGTCGAAGTCTCGTGGCCCTCTGTCAGAATCCAGAGTTTCAAGAAGATCGGAGGGGGTCAAAATTTCGGCCAAAAACGACAGTGTTACCCCTTATGTTTTTTTTTTCAGGTCAAAACTTTGACATCCGATATCTCGGCTCTGGAAGGGTCTAGAGCCTCCATTTTTGCGCGCTGGTCGAAGTCTCGTGGCCCTCTGTCAGAATCCAGAGTTTCAAGAAGATCGGAGGGGGTCAAAATTTCGGCCAAAAACGACAGTGTTACCCCTTATGTTTTTTTTTCAGGTCAAAACTTTGACATCCAATATCTCGGCTCTGGAAGGGTCTAGAGCCTCTATTTTTGCGCGCTGGTCGAAGTCTCGTGGCCCTCTGTCAGAATCCAGAGTTTCAAGAAGATCGGAGGGGGTCAAAATTTCGGCCAAAAACGACAGTGTTACCCCTTATGTTTTTTTTTTTCAGGTCAAAACTTTGACATCCAATATCTCGGCTCTGGAAGGGTCTAGAGCCTCCATTTTTGCGCGCTGGTCGAAGTCTTGTGGCCCTCTGTCAGAATCCAGAGTTTCAAGAAGATCGGAGGGGGTCAAAATTTCGGCCAAAAACGACAGTGTTACCCCTTATGTTTTTTTTTCAGGTCAAAACTTTGACATCCGATATCTCGGCTCTGGAAGGGTCTAGAGCCTCCATTTTTGCGCGCTGGTCGAAGTCTCGTGGCCCTCTGTCAGAATCCAGAGTTTCAAGAAGATCGGAGGGGGTCAAAATTTCGGCCAAAAACGACAGTGTTACCCCTTATGTTTTTTTTTCAGGTCAAAACTTTGACATCCGATATCTCGGCTCTGGAAGGGTCTAGAGCCTCCATTTTTGCGCGCTGGTCGAAGTCTCGTGGCCCTCTGTCAGAATCCAGAGTTTCAAGAAGATCGGAGGGGGTCAAAATTTCGGCCAAAAACGACAGTGTTACCCCTTATGTTTTTTTTTTCAGGTCAAAACTTTGACATCCAATATCTCGGCTCTGGAAGGGTCTAGAGCCTCCATTTTTGCGCGCTGGTCGAAGTCTTGTGGCCCTCTGTCAGAATCCAGAGTTTCAAGAAGATCGGAGGGGGTCAAAATTTCGGCCAAAAACGACAGTGTTACCCCTTATGTTTTTTTTTTTCGGGTCAAAACTTTGACATCCGATATCTCGGCTCTGGAAGGGTCTAGAGCCTCCATTTTTGCGCGCTGGTCGAAGTCTCGTGGCCCTCTGTCAGAATCCAGAGTTTCAAGAAGATCGGAGGGGGTCAAAATTTCGGCCAAAAACGACAGTGTTACCCCTTATGTTTTTTTTTTCAGGTCAAAACTTTGACATCCGATATCTCGGCTCTGGAAGGGTCTAGAGCCTCCATTTTTGCGCGCTGGTCGAAGTCTCGTGGCCCTCTGTCAGAATCCAGAGTTTCAAGAAGATCGGAGGGGGTCAAAATTTCGGCCAAAAACGACAGTGTTACCCCTTATGTTTTTTTTTTCAGGTCAAAACTTTGACGTCCGATATCTCTGCTCTGGAAGGGTCTAGAGCCTCCATTTTTGCGCGCTGGTCGAAGTCTTGTGGCCCTCTGTCAGAATCCAGAGTTTCAAGAAGATCGGAGGGGGTCAAAATTTCGGCCAAAAACGACAGTGTTACCCCTTATGTTTTTTTTTTCAGGTCAAAACTTTGACATCCAATATCTCGGCTCTGGAAGGGTCTAGAGCCTCCATTTTTGCGCGCTGGTCGAAGTCTCGTGGCCCTCTGTCAGAATCCAG
The DNA here is from genome assembly GCA_038021265.1 of Cyprinella venusta. Classification (NCBI taxonomy): domain Eukaryota; kingdom Metazoa; phylum Chordata; class Actinopteri; order Cypriniformes; family Leuciscidae; genus Cyprinella; species Cyprinella venusta. The sequence continues at coordinate 8,120 of JBBNEX010000564.1, forward strand.
AGTTTCAAGAAGATCGGAGGTGGTCAAAATTTCGGCCAAAAACGACAGTGTTACCCCTTATGTTTTTTTTTTTCAGGTCAAAACTTTGACATCCGATATCTCAGCTCTGGAAGGGTCTAGAGCCTCCATTTTTGCGCGCTGGTCGAAGTCTCGTGGCCCTCTGTCAGAATCCAGAGTTTCAAGAAGATCGGAGGGGGTCAAAATTTCGGCCAAAAACGACAGTGTTACCCCTTATGTTTTTTTTTTCAGGTCAAAACTTTGACATCCAATATCTCGGCTCTGGAAGGGTCTAGAGCCTCCATTTTTGCGCGCTGGTCGAAGTCTTGTGGCCCTCTGTCAGAATCCAGAGTTTCAAGAAGATCGGAGGGGGTCAAAATTTCGGCCAAAAACGACAGTGTTACCCCTTATGTTTTTTTTTCGGGTCAAAACTTTGACATCCGATATCTCGGCTCTGGAAGGGTCTAGAGCCTCCATTTTTGCGCGCTGGTCGAAGTCTCGTGGCCCTCTGTCAGAATCCAGAGTTTCAAGAAGATCGGAGGGGGTCAAAATTTCGGCCAAAAACGACAGTGTTACCCCTTATGTTTTTTTTTTCAGGTCAAAACTTTGACGTCCGATATCTCTGCTCTGGAAGGGTCTAGAGCCTCCATTTTTGCGCGCTGGTCGAAGTCTTGTGGCCCTCTGTCAGAATCCAGAGTTTCAAGAAGATCGGAGGGGGTCAAAATTTCGGCCAAAAACGACAGTGTTACCCCTTATGTTTTTTTTTTCAGGTCAAAACTTTGACATCCAATATCTCGGCTCTGGAAGGGTCTAGAGCCTCCATTTTTGCGCGCTGGTCGAAGTCTCGTGGCCCTCTGTCAGAATCCAGAGTTTCAAGAAGATCGGAGGTGGTCAAAATTTCGGCCAAAAACGACAGTGTTACCCCTTATGTTTTTTTTTCAGGTCAAAACTTTGACATCCGATATCTCAGCTCTGGAAGGGTCTAGAGCCTCCATTTTTGCGCGCTGGTCGAAGTCTCGTGGCCCTCTGTCAGAATCCAGAGTTTCAAGAAGATCGGAGGGGGTCAAAATTTCGGCCAAAAACGACAGTGTTACCCCTTATGTTTTTTTTTTTCAGGTCAAAACTTTGACATCCAATATCTCGGCTCTGGAAGGGTCTAGAGCCTCCATTTTTGCGCGCTGGTCGAAGTCTCGTGGCCCTCTCTCAGAATCCAGAGTTTCAAGAAGATCGGAGGGGGTCAAAATTTCGGCCAAAAACGACAGTGTTACCCCTTATGTTTTTTTTTCGGGTCAAAAATTTGACGTCCGATATCTCGGCTCTGGAAGGGTCTAGAGCCTCCATTTTTGCGCGCTGGTCGAAGTCTCGTGGCCCTCTGTCAGAATCCAGAGTTTCAAGAAGATCGGAGGGGGTCAAAATTTCGGCCAAAAACGACAGTGTTACCCCTTATGTTTTTTTTTTCAGGTCAAAACTTTGACATCCAATATCTCGGCTCTGGAAGGGTCTAGAGCCTCCATTTTTGCGCGCTGGTCGAAGTCTCGTGGCCCTCTGTCAGAATCCAGAGTTTCAAGAAGATCGGAGGGGGTCAAAATTTCGGCCAAAAACGACAGTGTTACCCCTTATGTTTTTTTTTTCGGGTCAAAACTTTGACATCCGATATCTCGGCTCTGGAAGGGTCTAGAGCCTCCATTTTTGCGCGCTGGTCGAAGTCTCGTGGCCCTCTGTCAGAATCCAGAGTTTCAAGAAGATCGGAGGGGGTCAAAATTTCGGCCAAAAACGACAGTGTTACCCCTTATGTTTTTTTTTTTCAGGTCAAAACTTTGACATCCGATATCTCGGCTCTGGAAGGGTCTAGAGCCTCCATTTTTGCGCGCTGGTCGAAGTCTCGTGGCCCTCTGTCAGAATCCAGAGTTTCAAGAAGATCGGAGGGGGTCAAAATTTCGGCCAAAAACGACAGTGTAACCCCTTATGTTTTTTTTTCAGGTCAAAACTTTGACATCCGATATCTCGGCTCTGGAAGGGTCTAGAGCCTCCATTTTTGCGCGCTGGTCGAAGTCTCGTGGCCCTCTGTCAGAATCCAGAGTTTCAAGAAGATCGGAGGGGGTCAAAATTTCGGCCAAAAACGACAGTGTTACCCCTTATGTTTTTTTTTTCAGGTCAAAACTTTGACATCCAATATCTCGGCTCTGGAAGGGTCTAGAGCCTCCATTTTTGCGCGCTGGTCGAAGTCTCGTGGCCCTCTGTCAGAATCCAGAGTTTCAAGAAGATCGGAGGGGGTCAAAATTTCGGCCAAAAACGACAGTGTTACCCCTTATGTTTTTTTTTTCAGGTCAAAACTTTGACATCCAATATCTCGGCTCTGGAAGGGTCTAGAGCCTCCATTTTTGCGCGCTGGTCGAAGTCTTGTGGCCCTCTGTCAGAATCCAGAGTTTCAAGAAGATCGGAGGGGGTCAAAATTTCGGCCAAAAACGACAGTGTTACCCCTTATGTTTTTTTTTTCGGGTCAAAACTTTGACATCCGATATCTCGGCTCTGGAAGGGTCTAGAGCCTCCATTTTTGCGCGCTGGTCGAAGTCTCGTGGCCCTCTGTCAGAATCCAGAGTTTCAAGAAGATCGGAGGGGGTCAAAATTTCGGCCAAAAACGACAGTGTTACCCCTTATGTTTTTTTTTTCAGGTCAAAACTTTGACATCCAATATCTCGGCTCTGGAAGGGTCTAGAGCCTCCATTTTTGCGCGCTGGTCGAAGTCTTGTGGCCCTCTGTCAGAATCCAGAGTTTCAAGAAGATCGGAGGGGGTCAAAATTTCGGCCAAAAACGACAGTGTTACCCCTTATGTTTTTTTTTTCAGGTCAAAACTTTGACATCCAATATCTCGGCTCTGGAAGGGTCTAGAGCCTCCATTTTTGCGCGCTGGTCGAAGTCTTGTGGCCCTCTGTCAGAATCCAGAGTTTCAAGAAGATCGGAGGGGGTCAAAATTTCGGCCAAAAACGACAGTGTTACCCCTTATGTTTTTTTTTCAGGTCAAAACTTTGACATCCAATATCTCGGCTCTGGAAGGGTCTAGAGCCTCCATTTTTGCGCGCTGGTCGAAGTCTCGTGGCCCTCTGTCAGAATCCAGAGTTTCAAGAAGATCGGAGGGGGTCAAAATTTCGGCCAAAAACGACAGTGTTACCCCTTATGTTTTTTTTTTTCAGGTCAAAACTTTGACATCCGATATCTCGGCTCTGGAAGGGTCTAGAGCCTCCATTTTTGCGCGCTGGTCGAAGTCTCGTGGCCCTCTGTCAGAATCCAGAGTTTCAAGAAGATCGGAGGGGGTCAAAATTTCGGCCAAAAACGACAGTGTTACCCCTTATGTTTTTTTTTTCAGGTCAAAACTTTGACATCCAATATCTCGGCTCTGAAGGGTCTAGAGCCTCCATTTTTGCACGCTGGTCGAAGTCTCGTGGCCCTCTGTCAGAATCCAGAGTTTCAAGAAGATCGGAGGGGGTCAAAATTTCGGCCAAAAACGACAGTGTTACCCTTATGTTTTTTTTTTCGGGTCAAAACTTTGACATCCGATATCTCGGCTCTGGAAGGGTCTAGAGCCTCCATTTTTGCGCGCTGGTCGAAGTCTCGTGGCCCTCTGTCAGAATCCAGAGTTTCAAGAAGATCGGAGGGGGTCAAAATTTCGGCCAAAAACGACAGTGTTACCCCTTATGTTTTTTTTTCAGGTCAAAACTTTGACATCCGATATCTCGGCTCTGGAAGGGTCTAGAGCCTCCATTTTTGCGCGCTGGTCGAAGTCTCGTGGCCCTCTGTCAGAATCCAGAGTTTCAAGAAGATCGGAGGGGGTCAAAATTTCGGCCAAAAACGACAGTGTTACCCTTATGTTTTTTTTTTTCAGGTCAAAACTTTGACATCCAATATCTCGGCTCTGGAAGGGTCTAGAGCCTCCATTTTTGCGCGCTGGTCGAAGTCTTGTGGCCCTCTGTCAGAATCCAGAGTTTCAAGAAGATCGGAGGGGGTCAAAATTTCGGCCAAAAACGACAGTGTTACCCCTTATGTTTTTTTTTCGGGTCAAAACTTTGACATCCGATATCTCGGCTCTGGAAGGGTCTAGAGCCTCCATTTTTGCGCGCTGGTCGAAGTCTCGTGGCCCTCTGTCAGAATCCAGAGTTTCAAGAAGATCGGAGGGGGTCAAAATTTCGGCCAAAAACGACAGTGTTACCCCTTATGTTTTTTTTCAGGTCAAAACTTTGACATCCGATATCTCGGCTCTGGAAGGGTCTAGAGCCTCCATTTTTGCGCACTGGTCGAAGTCTTCGTGGCCCTCTGTCAGAATCCAGAGTTTCAAGAAGATCGGAGGGGGTCAAAATTTCGGCCAAAAACGACAGTGTTACCCCTTATGTTTTTTTTTCAGGTCAAAACTTTGACATCCGATATCTCGGCTCTGGAAGGGTCTAGAGCCTCCATTTTTGCGCGCTGGTCGAAGTCTCGTGCCCTCTGTCAGAATCCAGAGTTTCAAGAAGATCGGAGGGGGGTCAAAATTTCGGCCAAAAACGACAGTGTTACCCCTTATGTTTTTTTTTTCAGGTCAAAACTTTGACATCCAATATCTCGGCTCTGGAAGGGTCTAGAGCCTCCATTTTTGCGCGCTGGTCGAAGTCTTGTGGCCCTCTGTCAGAATCCAGAGTTTCAAGAAGATCGGAGGGGGTCAAAATTTCGGCCAAAAACGACAGTGTTACCCCTTATGTTTTTTTTTCAGGTCAAAACTTTGACATCCGATATCTCGGCTCTGGAAGGGTCTAGAGCCTCCATTTTTGCGCGCTGGTCGAAGTCTCGTGGCCCTCTGTCAGAATCCAGAGTTTCAAGAAGATCGGAGGGGGTCAAAATTTCGGCCAAAACGACAGTGTTACCCCTTATGTTTTTTTTTCAGGTCAAAACTTTGACATCCGATATCTCGGCTCTGGAAGGGTCTAGAGCCTCCATTTTTGCGCGCTGGTCGAAGTCTCGTGGCCCTCTGTCAGAATCCAGAGTTTCAAGAAGATCGGAGGGGGTCAAAATTTCGGCCAAAAACGACAGTGTTACCCCTTATGTTTTTTTTTTCAGGTCAAAACTTTGACATCCAATATCTCGGCTCTGGAAGGGTCTAGAGCCTCCATTTTTGCGCGCTGGTCGAAGTCTCGTGGCCCTCTGTCAGAATCCAGAGTTTCAAGAAGATCGGAGGGGTCAAAATTTCGGCCAAAAACGACAGTGTTACCCCTTATGTTTTTTTTTTCAGGTCAAAACTTTGACATCCGATATCTCGGCTCTGGAAGGGTCTAGAGCCTCCATTTTTGCGCACTGGTCGAAGTCTCGTGGCCCTCTGTCAGAATCCAGAGTTTCAAGAAGATCGGAGGGGGTCAAAATTTCGGCCAAAAACGACAGTGTTACCCCTTATGTTTTTTTTTCAGGTCAAAACTTTGACATCCGATATCTCGGCTCTGGAAGGGTCTAGAGCCTCCATTTTTGCGCGCTGGTCGAAGTCTCGTGGCCCTCTGTCAGAATCCAGAGTTTCAAGAAGATCGGAGGGGGTCAAAATTTCGGCCAAAAACGACAGTGTTACCCCTTATGTTTTTTTTTTCAGGTCAAAACTTTGACATCCGAATATCTCGGCTCTGGAAGGGTCTAGAGCCTCCATTTTTGCGCGCTGGTCGAAGTCTTGTGGCCCTCTGTCAGAATCCAGAGTTTCAAGAAGATCGGAGGGGGTCAAAATTTCGGCCAAAAACGACAGTGTTACCCCTTATGTTTTTTTTTCGGGTCAAAACTTTGACATCCGATATCTCGGCTCTGGAAGGGTCTAGAGCCTCCATTTTTGCGCGCTGGTCGAAGTCTCGTGGCCCTCTGTCAGAATCCAGAGTTTCAAGAAGATCGGAGGGGGTCAAAATTTCGGCCAAAAACGACAGTGTTACCCTTATGTTTTTTTTTTCAGGTCAAAACTTTGACATCCGATATCTCGGCTCTGGAAGGGTCTAGAGCCTCCATTTTTGCGCGCTGGTCGAAGTCTCGTGGCCCTCTGTCAGAATCCAGAGTTTCAAGAAGATCGGAGGGGGTCAAAATTTCGGCCAAAAACGACAGTGTTACCCCTTATGTTTTTTTTTTCAGGTCAAAACTTTGACATCCAATATCTCGGCTCTGGAAGGGTCTAGAGCCTCCATTTTTTGCGCGCTGGTCGAAGTCTTGTGGCCCTCTGTCAGAATCCAGAGTTTCAAGAAGATCGGAGGGGGTCAAAATTTCGGCCAAAAACGACAGTGTTACCCCTTATGTTTTTTTTTCGGGTCAAAACTTTGACATCCGATATCTCGGCTCTGGAAGGGTCTAGAGCCTCCATTTTTGCGCGCTGGTCGAAGTCTCGTGGCCCTCTGTCAGAATCCAGAGTTTCAAGAGATCGGAGGGGGTCAAAATTTCGGCCAAAAACGACAGTGTTACCCCTTATGTTTTTTTTTTCAGGTCAAAACTTTGACATCCGATATCTCGGCTCTGGAAGGGTCTAGAGCCTCCATTTTTGCGCGCTGGTCGAAGTCTCGTGGCCCTCTGTCAGAATCCAGAGTTTCAAGAAGATCGGAGGGGGTCAAAATTTCGGCCAAAAACGACAGTGTTACCCCTTATGTTTTTTTTTTCAGGTCAAAACTTTGACATCCGATATCTCGGCTCTGGAAGGGTCTAGAGCCTCCATTTTTGCGCGCTGGTCGAAGTCTCGTGGCCCTCTGTCAGAATCCAGAGTTTCAAGAAGATCGGAGGGGGTCAAAATTTCGGCCAAAAACGACAGTGTTACCCCTTATGTTTTTTTTTCAGGTCAAAACTTTGACATCCAATATCTCGGCTCTGGAAGGGTCTAGAGCCTCCATTTTTGCGCGCTGGTCGAAGTCTCGTGGCCCTCTGTCAGAATCCAGAGTTTCAAGAAGATCGAGGGGGTCAAAATTTCGGCCAAAAAACGACAGTGTTACCCCTTATGTTTTTTTTTTCAGGTCAAAACTTTGACATCCAATATCTCGGCTCTGGAAGGGTCTAGAGCCTCCATTTTTGCGCGCTGGTCGAAGTCTTGTGGCCCTCTGTCAGAATCCAGAGTTTCAAGAAGATCGGAGGGGTCAAAATTTCGGCCAAAAACGACAGTGTTACCCCTTATGTTTTTTTTTCGGGTCAAAACTTTGACATCCGATATCTCGGCTCTGGAAGGGGTCTAGAGCCTCCATTTTTGCGCGCTGGTCGAAGTCTTGTGGCCCTCTGTCAGAATCCAGAGTTTCAAGAAGATCGGAGGGGGTCAAAATTTCGGCCAAAAACGACAGTGTTACCCCTTATGTTTTTTTTTCAGGTCAAAACTTTGACATCCGATATCTCGGCTCTGGAAGGGTCCTAGAGCCTCCATTTTTGCGCGCTGGTCGAAGTCTCGTGGCCCTCTGTCAGAATCCAGAGTTTCAAGAAGATCGGAGGGGGTCAAAATTTCGGCCAAAAACGACAGTGTTACCCCTTATGTTTTTTTTTTCAGGTCAAAACTTTGACATCCGATATCTCGGCTCTGGAAGGGTCTAGAGCCTCATTTTTGCGCGCTGGTCGAAGTCTCGTGGCCCTCTGTCAGAATCCAGAGTTTCAAGAAGATCGGAGGGGGTCAAAATTTCGGCCAAAACGACAGTGTTACCCCTTATGTTTTTTTTTCAGGTCAAAACTTTGACATCCGATATCTCGGCTCTGGAAGGGTCTAGAGCCTCCATTTTTGCGCGCTGGTCGAAGTCTTGTGGCCCTCTGTCAGAATCCAGAGTTTCAAGAAGATCGGAGGGGGTCAAATTTCGGCCAAAAACGACAGTGTTACCCCTTATGTTTTTTTTTTCTGGTCAAAACTTTGACATCCGATATCTCGGCTCTGAAGGGTCTAGAGCCTCCATTTTTGCGCGCTGGTCGAAGTCTCGTGGCCCTCTGTCAGAATCCAGAGTTTCAAGAAGATCGGAGGGGGTCAAAATTTCGGCCAAAAACGACAGTGTTACCCCTTATGTTTTTTTTTTCAGGTCAAAACTTTGACATCCAATATCTCGGCTCTGGAAGGGTCTAGAGCCTCCATTTTTGCGCGCTGGTCGAAGTCTCGTGGCCCTCTGTCAGAATCCAGAGTTTCAAGAAGATCGGAGGGGGTCAAAATTTCGGCCAAAAACGACAGTGTTACCCCTTATGTTTTTTTTTTCAGGTCAAAACTTTGACATCCAATATCTCGGCTCTGGAAGGGTCTAGAGCCTCCATTTTTGCGCGCTGGTCGAAGTCTTGTGGCCCTCTGTCAGAATCCAGAGTTTCAAGAAGATCGGAGGGGGTCAAAATTTCGGCCAAAAACGACAGTGTTACCCCTTATGTTTTTTTTTTTCGGGTCAAAACTTTGACATCCGATATCTCGGCTCTGGAAGGGTCTAGAGCCTCCATTTTTGCGCGCTGGTCGAAGTCTCGTGGCCCTCTGTCAGAATCCAGAGTTTCAAGAAGATCGGAGGGGGTCAAAATTTCGGCCAAAAACGACAGTGTTACCCCCTTATGTTTTTTTTTCAGGTCAAAACTTTGACATCCGATATCTCGGCTCTGGAAGGGTCTAGAGCCTCCATTTTTGCGCGCTGGTCGAAGTCTCGTGGCCCTCTGTCAGAATCCAGAGTTTCAAGAAGATCGGAGGGGGTCAAAATTTCGGCCAAAAACGACAGTGTTACCCCTTATGTTTTTTTTTTCAGGTCAAAACTTTGACATCCGATATCTCGGCTCTGGAAGGGTCTAGAGCCTCCATTTTTGCGCGCTGGTCGAAGTCTCGTGGCCCTCTGTCAGAATCCAGAGTTTCAAGAAGATCGGAGGGGGTCAAATTTCGGCCAAAAACGACAGTGTTACCCCTTATGTTTTTTTTTCAGGTCAAAACTTTGACATCCAATATCTCGGCTCTGGAAGGGTCTAGAGCCTCCATTTTGCGCGCTGGTCGAAGTCTTGTGGCCCTCTGTCAGAATCCAGAGTTTCAAGAAGATCGGAGGGGGTCAAAATTTCGGCCAAAAACGACAGTGTTACCCCTTATGTTTTTTTTTTCGGGTCAAAACTTTGACATCCGATATCTCGGCTCTGGAAGGGTCTAGAGCCTCCATTTTTGCGCGCTGGTCGAAGTCTCGTGGCCCTCTGTCAGAATCCAGAGTTTCAAGAAGATCGGAGGGGGTCAAAATTTCGGCCAAAAACGACAGTGTTACCCCTTATGTTTTTTTTTTCAGGTCAAAACTTTGACATCCGATATCTCGGCTCTGGAAGGGTCTAGAGCCTCCATTTTTGCGCGCTGGTCGAAGTCTCGTGGCCCTCTGTCAGAATCCAGAGTTTCAAGAAGATCGGAGGGGGTCAAAATTTCGGCCAAAAACGACAGTGTTACCCCTTATGTTTTTTTTTTCAGGTCAAAACTTTGACATCCATATCTCGGCTCTGGAAGGGTCTAGAGCCTCCATTTTTTGCGCGCTGGTCGAAGTCTCGTGGCCCTCTGTCAGAATCCAGAGTTTCAAGAAGATCGGAGGGGGTCAAAATTTCGGCCAAAAACGACAGTGTTACCCCTTATGTTTTTTTTTCAGGGTCAAAACTTTGACATCCAATATCTCGGCTCTGGAAGGGTCTAGAGCCTCCATTTTTGCGCGCTGGTCGAAGTCTTGTGGCCCTCTGTCAGAATCCAGAGTTTCAAGAAGATCGGAGGGGGTCAAAATTTCGGCCAAAAACGACAGTGTTACCCCTTATGTTTTTTTTTCAGGTCAAAACTTTGACATCCGATATCTCGGCTCTGGAAGGGTCTAGAGCCTCCATTTTTGCGCGCTGGTCGAAGTCTCGTGGCCCTCTGTCAGAATCCAGAGTTTCAAGAAGATCGGAGGGGGTCAAAATTTCGGCCAAAAACGACAGTGTTACCCCTTATGTTTTTTTTTTCAGGTCAAACTTTGACATCCGATATCTCGGCTCTGGAAGGGTCTAGAGCCTCCATTTTTGCGCGCTGGTCGAAGTCTCGTGGCCCTCTGTCAGAATCCAGAGTTTCAAGAAGATCGGAGGGGGTCAAAATTTCGGCCAAAAACGACAGTGTTACCCCTTATGTTTTTTTTTTTCAGGTCAAAACTTTGACATCCAATATCTCGGCTCTGGAAGGGTCTAGAGCCTCCATTTTTGCGCGCTGGTCGAAGTCTCGTGGCCCTCTGTCAGAATCCAGAGTTTCAAGAAGATCGGAGGGGGTCAAAATTTCGGCCAAAAACGACAGTGTTACCCCTTATGTTTTTTTTTTCAGGTCAAAACTTTGACATCCAATATCTCGGCTCTGGAAGGGTCTAGAGCCTCCATTTTTGCGCGCTGGTCGAAGTCTTGTGGCCCTCTGTCAGAATCCAGAGTTTCAAGAAGATCGGAGGGGGTCAAAATTTCGGCCAAAAACGACAGTGTTACCCCTTATGTTTTTTTTTTCGGGTCAAAACTTTGACATCCGATATCTCGGCTCTGGAAGGGTCTAGAGCCTCCATTTTTGCGCGCTGGTCGAAGTCTCGTGGCCCTCTGTCAGAATCCAGAGTTTCAAGAAGATCGGAGGGGGTCAAAATTTCGGCCAAAAACGACAGTGTTACCCCTTATGTTTTTTTTTTCAGGTCAAAACTTTGACATCCGATATCTCGGCTCTGGAAGGGTCTAGAGCCTCCATTTTTGCGCGCTGGTCGAAGTCTCGTGGCCCTCTGTCAGAATCCAGAGTTTCAAGAAGATCGGAGGGGGTCAAAATTTCGGCCAAAAACGACAGTGTTACCCCTTATGTTTTTTTTTTCAGGTCAAAACTTTGACATCCGATATCTCGGCTCTGGAAGGGTCTAGAGCCTCCATTTTTGCGCGCTGGTCGAAGTCTCGTGGCCCTCTGTCAGAATCCAGAGTTTCAAGAAGATCGGAGGGGGTCAAAATTTCGGCCAAAAACGACAGTGTTACCCCTTATGTTTTTTTTTTTCAGGTCAAAACTTTGACATCCGATATCTCGGCTCTGGAAGGGTCTAGAGCCTCCATTTTTGCGCGCTGGTCGAAGTCTCGTGGCCCTCTGTCAGAATCCAGAGTTTCAAGAAGATCGGAGGGGGTCAAAATTTCGGCCAAAAAACGACAGTGTTACCCCTTATGTTTTTTTTTTCAGGTCAAAACTTTGACATCCGATATCTCGGCTCTGGAAGGGTCTAGAGCCTCCATTTTTGCGCGCTGGTCGAAGTCTCGTGGCCCTCTGTCAGAATCCAGAGTTTCAAGAAGATCGGAGGGGGTCAAAATTTCGGCCAAAAACGACAGTGTTACCCCTTATGTTTTTTTTTTCAGGTCAAAACTTTGACATCCGATATCTCGGCTCTGGAAGGGTCTAGAGCCTCCATTTTTGCGCGCTGGTCGAAGTCTCGTGGCCCTCTGTCAGAATCCAGAGTTTCAAGAAGATCGGAGGGGGTCAAAATTTCGGCCAAAAACGACAGTGTTACCCCTTATGTTTTTTTTTCAGGTCAAAACTTTGACATCCGATATCTCGGCTCTGGAAGGGTCTAGAGCCTCCAATTTTTGCGCGCTGGTCGAAGTCTCGTGGCCCTCTGTCAGAATCCAGAGTTTCAAGAAGATCGGAGGGGGTCAAAATTTCGGCCAAAAACGACAGTGTTACCCCTTATGTTTTTTTTTTTCAGGTCAAAACTTTGACATCCGATATCTCGGCTCTGGAAGGGTCTAGAGCCTCCATTTTTGCGCGCTGGTCGAAGTCTCGTGGCCCTCTGTCAGAATCCAGAGTTTCAAGAAGATCGGAGGGGGTCAAAATTTCGGCCAAAAACGACAGTGTTACCCCTTATGTTTTTTTTTTCAGGTCAAAACTTTGACATCCAATATCTCGGCTCTGGAAGGGTCTAGAGCCTCCATTTTTGCGCGCTGGTCGAAGTCTTGTGGCCCTCTGTCAGAATCCAGAGTTTCAAGAAGATCGGAGGGGGTCAAAATTTCGGCCAAAAACGACAGTGTTACCCCTTATGTTTTTTTTTTCGGGTCAAAACTTTGACATCCGATATCTCGGCTCTGGAAGGGTCTAGAGCCTCCATTTTTGCGCGCTGGTCGAAGTCTCGTGGCCCTCTGTCAGAATCCAGAGTTTCAAGAAGATCGGAGGGGGTCAAAATTTCGGCCAAAAACGACAGTGTTACCCCTTATGTTTTTTTTTTCAGGTCAAAACTTTGACATCCGATATCTCGGCTCTGGAAGGGTCTAGAGCCTCCATTTTTGCGCGCTGGTCGAAGTCTCGTGGCCCTCTGTCAGAATCCAGAGTTTCAAGAAGATCGGAGGGGGTCAAAATTTCGGCCAAAAACGACAGTGTTACCCCTTATGTTTTTTTTTTTCAGGTCAAAACTTTGACATCCGATATCTCGGCTCTGGAAGGGTCTAGAGCCTCAATTTTTGCGCGCTGGTCGAAGTCTCGTGGCCCTCTGTCAGAATCCAGAGTTTCAAGAAGATCGGAGGGGGTCAAAATTTCGGCCAAAAACGACAGTGTTACCCCTTATGTTTTTTTTTTCAGGTCAAAACTTTGACATCCAATATCTCGGCTCTGGAAGGGTCTAGAGCCTCCATTTTTGCGCGCTGGTCGAAGTCTTGTGGCCCTCTGTCAGAATCCAGAGTTTCAAGAAGATCGGAGGGGGTCAAAATTTCGGCCAAAAACGACAGTGTTACCCCTTATGTTTTTTTTTTTCGGGTCAAAACTTTGACATCCGATATCTCGGCTCTGGAAGGGTCTAGAGCCTCCATTTTTGCGCGCTGGTCGAAGTCTCGTGGCCCTCTGTCAGAATCCAGAGTTTCAAGAGATCGGAGGGGGTCAAAATTTCGGCCAAAAACGACAGTGTTACCCCTTATGTTTTTTTTTTCAGGTCAAAACTTTGACATCCGATATCTCGGCTCTGGAAGGGTCTAGAGCCTCCATTTTTGCGCGCTGGTCGAAGTCTCGTGGCCCTCTGTCAGAATCCAGAGTTTCAAGAAGATCGGAGGGGGTCAAAATTTCGGCCAAAAACGACAGTGTTACCCCTTATGTTTTTTTTTTTCAGGTCAAAACTTTGACATCCGATATCTCGGCTCTGGAAGGGTCTAGAGCCTCCATTTTTGCGCGCTGGTCGAAGTCTCGTGGCCCTCTGTCAGAATCCAGAGTTTCAAGAAGATCGGAGGGGGTCAAATTTTCGGCCAAAACGACAGTGTTACCCCTTATGTTTTTTTTTTTCAGGTCAAAACTTTGACATCCGATATCTCGGCTCTGGAAGGGTCTAGAGCCTCCATTTTTGCGCGCTGGTCGAAGTCTTCGTGGCCCTCTGTCAGAATCCAGAGTTTCAAGAAGATCGGAGGGGGTCAAAATTTCGGCCAAAAACGACAGTGTTACCCCTTATGTTTTTTTTTCAGGTCAAAACTTTGACATCCGATATCTCGGCTCTGGAAGGGTCTAGAGCCTCCATTTTTGCGCGCTGGTCGAAGTCTCGTGGCCCTCTGTCAGAATCCAGAGTTTCAAGAAGATCGGAGGGGGTCAAAATTTCGGCCAAAAACGACAGTGTTACCCCTTATGTTTTTTTTTTTCAGGGTCAAAACTTTGACATCCGATATCTCGGCTCTGGAAGGGTCTAGAGCCTCCATTTTTGCGCGCTGGTCGAAGTCTCGTGGCCCTCTGTCAGAATCCAGAGTTTCAAGAAGATCGGAGGGGGTCAAAATTTCGGCCAAAAACGACAGTGTTACCCCTTATGTTTTTTTTTCAGGTCAAAACTTTGACATCCGATATCTCGGCTCTGGAAGGGTCTAGAGCCTCCATTTTTGCGCGCTGGTCGAAGTCTTGTGGCCCTCTGTCAGAATCCAGAGTTTCAAGAAGATCGGAGGGGTCAAAATTTCGGCCAAAACGACAGTGTTACCCCTTATGTTTTTTTTTTTCGGTCAAAACTTTGACATCCGATATCTCGGCTCTGGAAGGGTCTAGAGCCTCCATTTTTGCGCGCTGGTCGAAGTCTCGTGGCCCTCTGTCAGAATCCAGAGTTTCAAGAAGATCGGAGGGGGTCAAAATTTCGGCCAAAAACGACAGTGTTACCCCTTATGTTTTTTTTTCAGGTCAAAACTTTGACATCCGATATCTCGGCTCTGGAAGGGTCTAGAGCCTCCATTTTTGCGCGCTGGTCGAAGTCTTGTGGCCCTCTGTCAGAATCCAGAGTTTCAAGAAGATCGGAGGGGGTCAAAATTTCGGCCAAAAACGACAGTGTTACCCCTTATGTTTTTTTTTTCGGGTCAAAACTTTGACATCCGATATCTCGGCTCTGGAAGGGTCTAGAGCCTCCATTTTGCGCGCTGGTCGAAGTCTCGTGGCCCTCTGTCAGAATCCAGAGTTTCAAGAAGATCGGAGGGGGTCAAAATTTCGGCCAAAAACGACAGTGTTACCCCTTATGTTTTTTTTTTCAGGTCAAAACTTTGACATCCGATATCTCGGCTCTGGAAGGGTCTAGAGCCTCCATTTTTGCGCGCTGGTCGAAGTCTTGTGGCCCTCTGTCAGAATCCAGAGTTTCAAGAAGATCGGAGGGGGTCAAAATTTCGGCCAAAAACGACAGTGTTACCCCTTATGTTTTTTTTTCGGGTCAAAACTTTGACATCCTATATCTCGCTCTGGAAGGGTCTAGAGCCTCATTTTTGCGCGCTGTCGTAGTCGTGGCCCTCTGTCAGAATCCAGAGTTTCAAGAAGATCGGAGGGGGTCAAAATTTCGGCCAAAAACGACAGTGTTACCCCTTATGTTTTTTTTTCAGGTCAAAACTTTGACATCCGATATCTCGGCTCTGGAAGGGTCTAGAGCCTCCATTTTGCGCGCTGGTCGAAGTCTCGTGGCCCTCTGTCAGAATCCAGAGTTTCAAGAAGATCGGAGGGGGTCAAAATTTCGGCCAAAAACGACAGTGTTACCCCTTATGTTTTTTTTTTCAGGTCAAAACTTGACATCCGATATCTCGCTCTGGAAGGGTCTAGAGCCTCCATTTTTGCGA
>JBBNEX010000565.1:0-23058 GCA_038021265.1 Cyprinella venusta
TAAGATATCTTTAATAGTAAGTAAGTAAACGAACGTTGCAAAAACGCAACCTTAGGCACATGTGCTACTGATACGTAGCTACATACAGTTAATACCCTAAGGGCACTAATTCCTGAAATTTTCACAAACTTGAGAGACAACTACATAAATACTACTAACATGTTCAAACACAATAATCAAACAGCTGTCTTGACAGTTTATTTCGAGTCACTGCTGGGCATAATATGCAGCAAAAAACTTAGCATGGATGCCAACGTTGCATCGACTGCATGTTTACGAAGTCGTGATCTTGCGTTCTCTTCACCGGATTCGATAGCTTGTTGGATTCTTCATGATGCAGTGATCATTGGCCCGTTTCTATGAGGATCAGAAAAGTTCCTTAGTTGTGACGGTCGACCAACGAGGTTAGGGTTGTTGACAACCTTAGCAAGTTCAGCAGATGGCTCATCAGGCTCTGCGTTCAGAAATGAAACAGTAACTCTTTGGCGGAATTCGGTAAGTCAAGCTCCTTTCCATGTACTAGTCGGTGCAAGTTCCAAGCATTGCAGAGTGCCACATCAATGAAGTTGACGAATATGACCCATCACCACTCTTTCCCCTTTACTGTAACGCTATAATTGGCGAAAAAATTTTCCTACATGTCGACACCGCCCATGTGAGAATTATAAGATGAAATCAGATTTGGCTAAGGGACGCTGACAACTTTTCTAGAAGTGCGTGAAAATCTTTTGGTGGTCAGCAGCGGTTGCACTGCCTCAAAATTGCTCACCAAGGTAACCACACTGTTGTCATTCCACTTGACAGCTACGATATCGTTTATAATATCGTATCGATAGTCTTTAGATCCACGATCTTTCTTGACAACTGACTTACTGTCTCAAGTGTGATGCCAACCAGGGGTGGCTCTCTGACTGTTCCAGTAGCACAGAACTTTCTTTTGCACAACTTTACCAAGAGCCGCTGAGAAATGAAAAAATTGTCAAAATAGACTGCATGATGATGTGGTTCACCAACAACGTCAAGCAGCTGCGGTAAAACGCTTGCACCGAGGCCGAGATCCAAATCGTTGTTGTCATCGCGACCGGCGTATGAAATAAACTTATATAGGTAGCCGTTAGAAGAGCATAAACACCATATTTCAAAGCCAAATCTAACTGGCTTGCCTCTCATATATATCTTGTAGGAATGTATGCCGAAATAAGCACCATTTGCTTGTCAATACTGTAATTATGAACAAACACACCAAACTTGACAAATATTTATTCAGCAGTTCCATATATCTCCGAAGTTTGTAATACTTGTCGCATGAGTGCCACTTCGGTATTATCGGCAAGGTGCAGATCCCGCTTGATGTTCATATACTCCTGTCTTCTCATTGCCAGCGTCACGATACCCACGTTGCAGTCATCAGCCTTTTCCCACTACATCAGTTCTATGGGTCGGTGATGGTAGCCAGAAATAGCAAAAACCCAAGAAATCTCTTCAGCTGATAGCGTTGTAGATTAAATTCGTGCCTGTTTTGTTTTTGTGCATAGAATGTGCTCTGGTTCACAATCAGGTCAAACATCTCTCCATCCCCGAACTCTTCAAATAATTTCCTCTCACTTTTCTGTATCAGCTGGGTAGTGAGCTCCGGCAATTTGGTCTTTTCAGTATTCACGGGCTTCATTTGATATTTAGGTTGCTGTTTTAGCCATTTTGTTTTAATTGGTTTGGCTTTCTGTGCCTTCTGTATATTTGCGTTCTTAGATTTGTCACATTTGTCACCTGGTGAGCCATTTATGTGAATTTTTTTGTGATAATCAATTGGATGGCTGTTCACTCAACGGGGTCGGCACTTCTGTGCGTTGCTCGACTATCAAGCCTTGTCTTTTTTGTCACAGACTTTCCAGATTGTTTTTTCTTTCTTTTCTTAGTTTCTGGTCTGGGACCTCTGTCAGACTGCGGAGTGCTTTCATTGGGTTAATAACGAACTTTAATTTACCCCCACAGTATCATTAGGTAGACTATCTGCGGATAAAAGATCATCTTCGTTACATCTTTCACAGTTGCTCTGATCATCAGCATGTGCAAGGTGGCAAAACTACCGAATCAGCTGCTGTTACAGAATCATCTTCAGTGATCATTGCGAGAGCTTCTTGTAGATTGAATAACTTCCACCACGGCATCGTCTGAAAAAATTATTGTTTTCTGTCAATCAAGTCTATTGTTGCTTTTTTCTTATTGACTTTATTGGATTATAGAATAAAATCAACCAATATTACTACAAATGCTTATGTTTAATAGTACGGTCCGAGACAATTGGGCGCCGCCGTTTGGACGCCCAATATAAAAAAATGGAAAATAATTGGTCTTAATTTAATATTTTAATATGAATATTAATGTATTATCCTATTTATAAATATTCTTATCCTTTTAAAAATTTTTTAGGTCCACATTATATATATTACGAAAAGTGTCTTTAATATTAATTAATTAAATCAAGGCCGTTGTTTTTGCATAATAATATATTCTGAAATTCAAATACTCAGAATAAAATACTTTATTCGAGAGTCGAACCTCTAAAATGTTGTCACTTCTACAAATTCCAATTTTTTCATTTTGATACAATTATAAGATGCTGGTTTAGGGGTTTAAAACATATTAAATTGGGATTAGGTATGTGTTTTGATTTTCGTTATGTATAATCATATTTAATTTAAGATCGAGTATTTTTCCGGGTTTAATTTTATTGGTTAAAGCTTTGATTTTTTATTTTAGATTTAAATAGAAATAATAAATTTTTGGATATTTTTTACCATTACGACTCATATTTGCGTCTGTTAACATTCCAAGATTTTTATCAGGGCGTTCTGATTTGATTTTTTTGCACTTTTCTGTGATTCATAAAAATCGCACATTAATTTACAGTTACTTACCTCATGGATAAAACTTTTACCTTTATAAAATCAGTTATTCTAGAAATACTAATAGAATTTAATTTCTCATAAATAAAATTAATAGCCTTAATTAAAATAATTATTTCCAATATGAATTCATCAACTATCTTTTTAATCAGTATGAAGATATGCTCGAAAATAACATGTTTTTTCCATATTATTTAAAAAAATTTTTATGTGAGCTGCGAAAATTTAAAATGAAAATTAATAATTCGTTTATACTAAAATTTTAATTTAATTTAAAAATAGAAAATTGCCAGGAATAAGTTATTCTTATTGAATGTTTTCTCGAAAGTTCACGCGCTTACGCATATCATGTTTTAAATTACTGCTCTGAAACTAAGAGTCGAATAAGAATTCGTTCTTAATATCTTAAACATTCAGTATATTCTTAATAAAATTAGCCAAACGAACTTAAAACGTGATGCGTTTAGACTAAATAAAAACCTACATCGAATGTTAAAGTTTAATATATCTTCTAATAATTAACGTGGTAAAAAAATTATAATTTTCCAATTTTTATATTGGCGTCCAAATGTCCTGGCGCCCAATTGTCCTGTTCCGTTAATAGTATGTGGCTATTGGCATAATCGTTGTGTTATATCATAGTGGAATTTCATTGCATAACAGTTTATCAACAGTGAATGCGCTAGACAGTGCATGTGCTGACGTTGCGAAAACGCAACGCTAATATTGTCTGCATTGGTTTGCCAAACTTAGAAGCAAAAATTGACCAACACAATAACGTTATAAACAGTCAATCTTGCAATCTAGAATTTTAACGCTGGCAAAAAATACATTCACAACGATAGAGCAAAACAATATGCGAAGATACATATCCAAAAAGAGCAAAAACCAGTGAAAGTTAAAAATATCACAATATTTAGTAGTAGGTGCAAAGAATAGTTATTTGTGTCAAAATATATCAAAACGGGTTTAAGTAAGTAAGTAATATAGATCTTGTCGCAGTATTTCTACGCAACATATTGCAATGGGCATATAAAGTTGACGTTGCGAAATCGCAACGTCAGGCGCACATGGGTTAATAGAGAGCAAGCCAAGGGGTAAGTCCTTGTGTACCTAATAATCATTCAACCCTTAGTCACTCTCTCAGATGCTCAAAAGGATCATCCTAACAAGAACTATTTACCAATGAATTTTTGAAATAAGAATTAAATTTGTGATCACATGTTACTTTTCGATAACAGATTTGAAACAATTGGTGCCATTTTGTAGATCTACAGAGTAAAAGTAAATTTGAAGCAATAATATGAATATCTATAATGTAATAATTTATAATTTGTTCATCAATTGGAAATTAGTTCATAACGGTATACTGAAATGTCTTTTATTGCAAAAACAACTTCCTGTAAATAAAGAATAATCAGATAAAGTCCTGGAAATAAAAACCAGATACACATATCTATATGCAATTTGTGGATTGCGAACATAATTTTTCAATATTATTTATCGGATAAATTTTTAGACTCAAATATCTTTTGTAAACAAGTTTTGTGTCATTTGATTCCGAATATTTGAAAATTCTTAAAAGAGCAATTTAAAAAATCATAAAGAATCGCGAAATTAATCGTAAAAACTTCTTAAATAAGTTAAAGTGAAAAAAAGATGTCGAATGATTGATCAACATTGACATTAAAATTTACATGATATTATTTCGAGCTAAAAATATAATAAAATTTAAAATATTGTAATAACCATATAATTAATGCGGTGAAAATATTTTCCAACTCCAACATGATTGTTATTGAACAAATTATGTTGACCCTCAGATTTGCTGAGATTATTTATATCAATTATGATGAACTAAATCTCATCACAAACAAAAAAAAATTTTTACATAAGACCACCTTTATTAAAAAAATTATTTTAGGATTCTGCAGCTTCTTGATAGTGTGAAAAACCTAGAGATTAAATTTTGGTTGTAATATCGAGTTTTTTCGTACACGAGAGAGCCAATTGTATCAAAACTATTAAAGGCTAAAAAATTTTCAAATCTGTAATTAGGCTAACTCGAAAAATTATCGGTTGCTTAAAAAAAGTGGTTCTAACTATCATTTCTGCATTAATTATAAAAATCAAGGTGAGCTAACTTTTTGCTTTTAACCAGCCATTTACATCTTTATCATATTTTTCTTTGATAGTAAATCAATATGACCTTTTTTAAAGAATTTATTTATAATTATTATAATAACACATCGCTTCATTATTTTTTTTCATCGAAGTTATTTGTAAGTTTGATTTGGCTTTTTCAGTGGTTTTTTGTCGACCCTAATTATTTCTTAGAATTTTCCTTGACTTTATGGTGATTGTTAGATGAAAATCATTGATATACCCTTTGGGCAAACATATTTGGTTCACGTACACCATAAAGAGAGATTTTCTATTTTCTTATCCCCCTTCAGAGGCACCTGTGCGTCCGGCAAGTTTTGGCCATATTTCCTTTATAATGAAAAGGATTTTTAGCGATAAACTAGCCTTAATCTAGTCTAAAATTATTATTTCTCTTCGTTTGTTCCACGGACCCGTGATTTCATGCGTTTATATTTTAGCATAATAATCACCTACTTTCTGTACAATAACTATTGAAAAATTATCCGCTATTTCTTAATAAAATACAAAAACCTCGATATTAAACGCTATTTTGACGAAATTTACATTGTTTATAACATTCTGCAAACGGATCAAAGCCAATTTTAGCCTGAAAAAGGCAAAATATTTTACTTATATTTGAGCAGCCAAAACCAACTGACACTAAACTTATTGCTAACGAGTAGCTTAAGCTCTTTTTGTGAGTTCTGTACTCGCACACGTCTCTAAACCAAATGAAAATAAATATATTGATCGTCGTGTATCTTTTGTGTAATCTTTAGTCTGTAAATATAATAACTAAAATTATATTTCAGATCATTTTAGGCGTTACAATATGTAAACGTTTTAATTTTTGACCAACTCTTCACTGTGTTGTTCACTGTGTTGGAGCTATAAATAAGCCAAAATCAAAGTGCGCCTTTTGGCTAGATCTAGCTACAATTTGCCTTTTGACGAATTCTACCATAAGCTATACGTCATATTGCGTTAAAAATTACATTCACGCAACTAGTTGGATATCTTTGCTCAAAAATAGGCCAGCCAATGTCATAAAGTTAGCTACGACCGATTTTTACCGTACATTATAGTCTCAGAGATTATTTTTGTCCACCAAACACTTTAATTGAACTATAACATTTTAAATGAAGCAGGTGGATGGCTTTCAGTAAAATACGCTCATGGATCATGCTACGCTAATATTTTTTTCCACCCCTCTTAAGAAATCTTGCACTGCTCCATAGTTAAACTGCAACTGTCTTGCTCTAACTATCTAACTAGCGAGTTTATTGGTGGGATTTTGTGTCTGGCTCGGGGTCCTCGAATATCACAACGACCTCGCTTACAAACAGAGACGATCAGCCCTGGTAATGTAGGAGTTTGTTGGTACCTCACACACTAAATTCTAAAGATGAGTGCGACTACTAGATCCTCGATACTGTGGTCGGCGTCTTTTCTCTGCATGTCATCTAAATCATACTCTGTTAATTCTCAGAAAATGAAATTAAATATAAATTAGGTATTTTTATGTGTTTATAGTAAAAATACATATAAAGTAAATATCGTCACAGTGAAACATGAGAAAATCAACAAATTTATAATAAGCTAAAAATTAAGATATTTTTGTTGCACAATCAGCTCTTGACAGAAATACAGAAGTGGGGATGTAATTCTAAGAGTTGATTTAAGAACTATAAGGGACTATTTTATTGATAATTTCATTTTCGTGACTCCATGTTTTTAAATAATGTTAAAACTAGTCTTAGTAACAAATTAAGGTAAATCTTTAAAAATTATGTCCAGTGCTGCCACTCCTTGGAATTTTGGGGTTCAACTTGGGAAATGGGGATTTAAGCAAGCAATCTTATGAATTTTAATTTTCTGAATGGAAGCTGCAATTTAGGCGTTTTTCACATTTTTACAGTTTTATTTAATCTTTTTAATTTAAAATAATATAGCATAATTAGTTCTTTGCCAATTAGCACTTTATGTGTGCATGATACCCAATAATTATTGTACCAAGTCAACAGTTACGCAAAGGTCAACGCGAGTATTCCGTAATCGGTTATTCGTGTGACGTTACTTTGATGGTATTGGTTAACTAATCTGCTTGTCGATTTACATTTCTTAATATTCTCTGAACACCACAATACAAATTAAATTTGATTATTAGTTTTTTTAGCAGAAAAAAAATATTTTATCGGCACATATAGTTTTAGATTTGTTTATAAAGATTTAATTCTGAACTTTTCAATATATAATGCCGAAGTAGGACGTTTTGGCGACGCCGTTTTGGCGCTGAGCTAATTTTTTTAATTAAAAATCATTAAATGAACCCGGAGCAATATTTTAAAATATTTAAAATGACAAATAAAATTCAATTAACCTTATCGAGTCTTATATTTTTATTGAGTTAAGAAAAACGTCAATTTTATCAATTTATCAATAAATTATAATAACTTACTTTAAGATAATCAATGATTTATTCATCTCTGAAAATATTAACAATTTTTGATAATTCTGGCATAATTTTAACGGAATTCTGTGCGCTTTTTTAGACGGGGGATATTCATAAAAAAATCACCAATTCAAGGCAACATAGCTTTTGAACACTTCAAATACATTCTATAAATTTATATATTTTTCATTAAGCCTTTCCGAATTAATTTTGCAATTTTTGATGCACTGCTTCAACGTATTTTTAGTGCGGTTTTTTCCATCAATTGTTCGTTCGCGGACAGACGACATACTAGTTGAAAGCTGACGTTTAAGCTTTTCGGTTCCGAAATAAAACTATTTTTCAAAAAATATTAGGATAATTTTATTTATTAGGCATAAAAAGAAATTTTAATTCTTATGTGATATGATAGTAATGACCCAACTTATTTTGTAATTTTTTCCAAATAATATCTTTATTTTTTTCGATGTAAAAAGAACATATGATTGGTTAATAGAACGCTAAAATGCTTTTAAACAAAAATTTCCTACGCTAACACTCCAGCACCAAAATGTCCGGCGCCAAAACATCCATCGCCAAAACGGCGTCGCCAAAAAGTCACGTACCGATATAATGCACACATCCGATTCAGATTTAGAAAACACATCTCGCACACAATGGACACCGCCACGCAAGAAAACAAAATTTTGATGCAGAAAACCATTTAATGATGAATGGATGCAACAAGCAGAATTTAAACTTTGGCTGAAACCAGATCCAGCCGATAAATATACTGCAAGATGTACGATATTTTCTAGCACGCTTGCTAGTATCAACAAGTTCGCACTAGTGAAACATACCATTTTGGACACATATTAAAAACTATGATGCAAAAAAATCACAATTCGTATCGACAAACTGTGATTCTAGAAAAATGTGGCACCCACTTTCGAATATTTGGTTGCCCAAAGCAGAAATCGCTTTGACGGCATTTTTATTAGAAATAATGCGCCTTTTAATCACATAAATCACCTGGTTGAATGTCTTATGTCTGCATTTCCCGACACTCAAATTGCTCAGTAAGTGACTTAAAAGCGCACAAAGGCATCCTATGTGTTACAGGACGGCTTGGCATATTCACAGCTTAATGATGTTTTAGCCGTTTGCAGGTCTCAAAAATTCTCCGTTCTGATCGTTGAAAGCTCTGACATCTCAGTTTTGAAAATTCTAGCTTGTTTTGGTTCACTTTTTTGATGCGAATAGTTGCACAGTTGTTGATGTACTGTTTGACTTAATTGAAGTTGACGAAGGTATAGCTGTTGGTTTGTACAGTTCCTTCAAATCATTGATGGAAACCAATAACATTACAGTGGAGAACATAATTGGGTTTGCCAGCGATAATTGTGCAATAATGATGGAAAAGTTCGTGGATTCTAAGTTGTGTTAAAGAACGAAGTTCCCCGTGTGTTTGTGATCGGTTGTATTAGTCATTCGATTTTACTCTATGCAAATCATGCCAGTCAATGTCTGCCACCTTGGCTGGAAGCATCTGTCAAGGACATCTGCTTCTACTTTTCAAGTAGCAGCAAGCGTAATCACACATTTAATATGATCCAAGATGTTGTTCATGTGAAAAAGCACCGAATGCTTAAATTATTTCAAACTAGATGGCTGTCACGTCGCGAAGTTATTGAACGAATTGTTGAACAGTGGGATGCTCTTGAACTTTACTTTGAGTCAGAAGCCAAGACTGAAAAAGTTGATTTTTTATGTTTTATTTACCAGAGGATGCAAAACGCTGGCACAAAATTTATGCTGCTATTCCTTGAGTATGGGCTGAAGCAAGTCAACGCCATGTATGTTCAGTTGCAATCACATCACTTCAGATTTCAAAAATTGTTTGTAAACGTTTGCGATTAGTATAGGAGTTTGTTGGGTATGTTCATCCGCAGTGAAATCATTGCTTCTCGTCCCTTATCCGATATTGATCCAATCGATTAAAGTATATATAAATCAGCCACTGACATGGAACTTGGAGGCAGATGCGAGTCCCTGTTGTTAAAACAATCTTTGGGCGACAAGGACACAACGTTCAGAAAAGATCCTTTATCCTTTTTAACTGATCTCTGCGCTCAAATTTCTCAGCGATTAACATTCTTATCGGAATCAGTCTTGGCTCAATTGAAACTTTTAGACCCAATCGAAGCCATGGGCATCCAACTTGCTACGGATAAAACTTATATCAGACCATCGATTATACCATTGGTAACTAACTTTCCTAATATCTGTTAGAAACATGCTAGACACACTCCACGACCAATGGCGCGAACTTAATTGCGCTAAAGAATCTCTTAAACATCTGAATTTGGCAAATTGCGATCCACCGAATTTCTGGAAACAAGTTGGTGCTATCAAGGATGGAAACAGTGAGTGCAAATTTGGAGTTATTTCTGACTTCATGTGCGAATTGTTGGCTTTGCCACATTGAACTGTTTGTGTTGACATAATTTTTTCACAAGTGAATCTTATTAAGACAAATCAGTCAAACAAAATATAATGTGCAACGATCGCGGATCAAATCATGGTAAAACAAGCAATTTTTAACAAGGAAGTCAATGCTTTTCGTATAATCCTTCAAATCACTCGTAGAAGACGTCATATTAGAAGGATGTTAACCACGATAAAAAGAACGGTAGATGCAACAGCAACAGTCACAGACAAATAGAGTTGTTACTGGACTTACCGAATCAGAACACGACTAATTATTAGTTAGAACTGTGCGATTTTTTGACAATAGAATTTGTGCTAATGAGTAAAAATTTATAATTTGGCATAAATATCGTGATATTTGACGATTAAATTTTTTTAATTGCTTGCTTGGGATTTTTTCTAGTATTCTTAAGATTTTTTTAAAGAAATCTTGGGATTTATAAAAATGGTGAGTGGCAGCACTGATTATGTCACTATTAGATCTGACTTCTAGGATAGAACTATTATTTTTGATTTTCGCTATGCTCTGGTATGGTGACACTTGGGTTTTGGAGAAATTTAATTGATAGAAAAAATTCATTTATTTTATTTTCTAGCGCAGCCAAGCCGCGTGTGGGAGATTTTTACTGCCGCAAATTTAAACTATATGTTACAATTTAAATTTCAGACCAATAATTTACTTCTAGCTCAAAGATAAATTAAAAAATGCCGTGATCTCTTCGACTCCATTTAGTCTAAAAGCCGCCAAAATAATATTCTTACGAGTCGACTTTTAATAATTTAAGATACATTTTATTCATATAAATACAGTGATACCTCGCATAACGTACTCCTCGGATAACGTACGCTGCGCATAACGTACTTTTTTTGTGCTAATGAATAACTCGCATAGCGAATCTTGCTTCGCACAACGAACTAAATCAGATCAAACTTTTTCGCTTAAGCGCGCTTATTTGTTATGAAATACGATTTATTTTTTAGATTGAATGATATTAATTCACAAAATTGCTCAAATCCGAGGTTTTATGTTTTATTTTATTTAAATACAAAGCATGCTTCGCATAACGTTCGTTTCGCATAAAGTACTTACTCCTAGAACAAATTAAGTACGTTATGCGAGGTATCACTGTATTCAAAATATTTTTATAATTAATTACTTTGAGCTATATACCATTTGAAAAAAAAGAATCGAATTCAATTATATCGATAAAAAAAATTGAATAATTATCAATCAGAAAAGTTCGGTTCTGATAAAGAACATATTTGTATAATGGTTTTAATCAATCCATAGACTTCTTTTACATAAAGAACAATCAAATACAATCCTGGCAACCACTTTAAGAATTCATACTCTAAAAATATTAGATACTTAATTACTATTCCTTTTTATTTCGTTTATTAAGTATAACGCCTCTTCGACATCGACTTCATTGATCTCTACAATAGTTTCTAATAGTTGCAAGGCGCGTTTGTAATTCTAAGTATAAGCGAACACAATCAAGTAACGCAATAAAAAAATTTACATTATTAATTAAGTTTTGAATTTATCAAGCTTTACGTAATTTTTTTTATTTCATGGCAGCAATTATCACAATAGAATAACAAGCTATTTAACCTCACATTAAACTATCCGTTACAGACATTTTATTGTATTTGAAGGTTCTGCGCAGCCTATTGTCTGAATATTCATCAAGTTTCACGTCAAAATATTTGAAAAAATCACAGCCAAATCTATATGGAAAAATGCTTATCTTTTATCATGAATTTATACAAAAGTTCTAATTTTAGCTAAAATTGTGATATTTTCAATAAAAAATAATCTTCCTAAAAATTTCAATCTCAAAGCTCACCCATCATCCATATTATAGATAAAAAAAAAATTCGATATTTAATGTGAAATCTTCAACGATATTAACCAGTTATACATAATGTTGGAAACAAGCTTCATGAAGATGTGGGGATGAGGGCAAGTTGATTTTCAACAGGATAAATAGAATATATTAGAATAAAGACTAATTAAAAAATAAATTGAGTTACAATCTAATTGTGGCCCGGTGAATTTTAAAAAATTCAAGGTTGGGCCTAGCACAAATAAGATTGAGAAACACTTTCATATAGGGAGCTGCAAAAAGTAAATATTTACATTCGACTATACGCATGCTTATAATTTTTCCTTTGATCTTAATGGCAAACTTTATACTGTAATCAAACTTTATTTTAATAGTTTGAGGTAAGAAAAAATTTAATCTGATTAATCCACCAATTATGTAAAAATTGGCTGTAAAAATTTTATTTATACTTTTGAATGTAAATAATAATTATTTAATGCGTTTTGTATCGTTTAAAGACAGAGAAATTAGGCGTAGATATTTAAGAAATAACTCGTTTCACATTGTGGTTTTAAAATTATAAAATTACGAATCTTAAGTCGCTTTTCCTCATTTCTGAAATTCTCTTCGTTTTAAAAGAGTGCTCATTGACTCATTTAAGTCACAGACATTTTAATTTCATTAATAATATTGCATATCAGGTATATAAAGATTCGAAAATATCAAATCAAATATTCATAGAGCCCTACTATCATATTAGCGAATAGTCTCGTATTTATACTAAGTTTAACCCGCATTCGCAATAATTACTCTTGAAAGAGAATTGAAAGGATAAAAAATTTTAACTAAATTATTTTGTTAATAAAATTCTATATTGAGTTCGAGTAAAATAGGATGGCGATGATGGCATCATAATTTTATACACAAAAGAAGCTTTGGATTAGCAGCCAATAAATGAGGAAAATGGCATAATCATTAGATTTAATTACAATATTTTAGCAAATATGTGGATAGTTAACAATTTTTATCTGTTTTTAATTTATTTTAAATTCGATCAAAGAAAATTTACGTTTTTATGAATTAAAGTTCACATTCGCAGCTTTTAATTAAATTTAAGTAATTTAACTTGTTCGATCGAGTAAAAAAGTTTCCATTACCCTTTCAAGTAAAAATTACCATAAATACTTCACTTAGAGCTTTAAAAGTGTTTAAAGAAGAAAATTTGACAAAATTTAATAATTTCGCCAAATTTTATTAAAAAATGAAATAAAAGAGTTGAAAATTACCAAATGTCCATTTTTATGATTAAATTAGATGCCTCGTGCTCTGGCACCGGCAGAGTATTAAAATTAATAAAAAATGATAGGGAAAACTTTTGACGAAACCTTACCCGATTATCAAATAATTTCAAATAAATTTTTTTTTTGCTTAAAAAACACAAAATAATCGTTATCACGAGAAAGTGCATTGTTTATTCAAAACTGTCAGTTAAAACGTTGATTTTCATTTACAAAGAGAGTCTAAAACGTCATGTTAAAATTTTTAAATGACGAATATAGCATGAAATGAAAAATAATGTAGAAATAATCGACCGTAAAAATTTATCAATATGAAAATGCATTTTTGGTAGAAAAATATTTCTTAAAATGATGACTAATGCTCAAAAATTTCAAAATGAACTGATGGATGTTAAAAGCAAGAAAAAAACTTGATTCATGTATCATATTATGCTAGAGATGTATAAAATGTTCTAGCGTGGTTGTGTTCGGGATACGAAAAAACCTTGAAAAAATTAAAAGTAATAATTTTAGCCTTTTTGAGACATTTGAAACCCGTAAAACACTTAAATCGTAAATAAATACCACAGAATCTAAGAATTGTTATGAGAAAAGTTGTTTTACATTTTTCGTTAGTTTTCATTTAACGAGATAAGCCGAAAAATAAAAATTTTTAGATTTATTTGTAACATACATTATAATAAAATCTAGTTTTATATCATCTTTAGAAGATACAAATTGAAATAAAATAAAAATTGCTTTATTTATGAAAATAGAGGAGGATGCTGGATAATTTTAGTCGAAGCAGTGATCGTTAAATCTCAGATCCTCCCAAAATTATTTTCTTACGATCAAGGTGAATCATGATCTTAAAAATAAATCTTTTTGATAAATAAAACGATTATTTTATGTAGAAATATATCTACCTGGAGTCTGTAGTACCCAACAGCCAAAGGATAAAGGCAATGTAATCTAGAATTCATTTTTTCACAACATTCTAACATATAAAACGCTTAGATGACCTGATAATATAGATATTCCTTGACGGACAGCTTCTTTTTCAGGAGATAAAATAAGTAAACAGCAAAAGTTTGCAATTTCTCTTTCCGGTATTTCAGAACCATTTTTCGAATATATCTCAATTAAGTCGAATGCAAGCTAAAAGTAAAGTACGGAACGAACCTTTATATCCTTGGGTGTTATATAAGCGTTGTGATATATTGTACCTTTTGTCATTATTGGCGACGATTTATCCGGGTATTATAATTAACTAAAAGATTGAGTGCGGTTATAACAACATTTGTTTACACAAATCTATTTGATCCGATTAACTCCCATGGTTTTTGTTTGACGATTATAAACCACGTTTCTATGATGTACTACATTCTATCATTTTAATAATTAAAAATATCGCCATTTCGATCCTAGTCGTGTGTGTAAATATAAAAAAACCAAAATATGTACTATCTCGCCTTATTATGCTATTAATTTAAAACACGATTCTTTATCATACCTAATCACCTAAGACTAGTAAATTCTTTTAAAATATTTTGTGGAAAAGATTATTACATCAATGGATACATCGTACAACTACTAACAATTTTTATTGAGATTTGCCGCAAGGGTCCTTAACATATGGTACTTGTAACCTATCTTTCTCTAGACCTTTTTGGACCTTAAAAATCTCATTTTTAAATTTTAATGACGTTATTTGTAATTATCTCTAAATATGGTAATCCGACTGGGCTTATTGGTCAAAGAACCAATTAGTGGTTAATCGGGTATGCCACTTTTTTTAAATATTATAAAATGCCTCTAGGAATATAGAATTTATTATAAATGCTTATTAAGACAAAAGCTGTCTATCAATGATATGTAGACTTACTCAATATTTAACCTCACATGCGTCCCTGTGATCAAATTAATGAATACATAATTGAGTGTTATTGGGCAATTAAATTTATCAGATAACGATATATTAATATCTTTTGAGTTAACCTTATTAGAATTACTGTTAATCATTTAATTATGTAAAATTGCTAAAATTTAATGTATCTATGGCAGCTGAAAGTTGTTGAATAAGCTTATAATGCTGACTCAATATTATTTATAATAAGGGTTTTGAGTTTCTAACATGAGTTTATTGATGATTTAAACTCCTGAAAAATTAAGAAAACTCTTATTAGGTTTTCCAGCTTGAAATATCTTATTAATGTCTTAAGCTATCTTTCTTTGTTAATATTTTAATACTATTATGTTCTAAGTCATTGATTGCGTAATTTAAGTGAATAAAAATTGAAGCAAGTAATTGATTCGAACTAAAACTAAAAATATTTAGTATTTTAATAAATCAAACTCGCGATCATTACAATTATCGAGACTATCCTTGATTTTAATTAATTTCATTACAATAAATCTAAATAAGTTTTTTTTCGATAAATATGTGATGTGATCGAAAGGGTTATTTGACAATAAAGAAATTTCAAAACTTAAGACTATTTAAACTGGGATGGATATAAAAAGTTTAGGATTTAACTGTTAGACCATAATGCAAGAAAAACATTTTTTTCAGCAAACATTCCAAAACGACGATTTCCTCAATCACCATCCTTGTAAACATCCCATTTAACAAAATTTTTAGTATGTTGTAATTGAGTACGGAAGAGGAACTTAATTATTTGACTCGTCGTGCTTTTTAATAAAGATTAACTGAAGAATTGTTGTTTTAACATATTAATGGCTCCAATTCAGGACAATAAAAGTTGATGGTTGGCAAAAACATCAGTATAATATTTGACGTTAACTGAATCAGGATTATTTTTTGCTGAAAAAACAACATAGTTTCAAAGAAGCTTAAATGAAGGACTTTAGGGAAAACTCACTTTAAAAAAATATGTAATACAATAGATTTAAAATTGAACTGGGATATTTATTATGGCATATTTTTGTCGTATTTGGCTTATTAATAGATTCTCATTCCACTTACAAGGATCATAAATGAATTTAAGAATAAAAATTTAACTTTTGGGTTACTTCCAGTAAAAATGACATATGAGAGCAGATGGATGAATTCAGTTTAATCTTAATTTTAAATTAAGAAAATGATTAATTAAACATTCAAAAATAAAAAATTATTAATTTAATTCCAAAAAGATTCAATTTAAAGTATTTTTTTGACTCAAGGGTAATAATATCAATGATTTATAGTATTTAACATGAGTGACTTATGCAGAAGAAAAAAATGTCAGAAAAAGTAGCCATATTTCAAAATGAGCTATAGATGATTATATTATTAATGCTTTATGACGTATTCGCCCTTTTGAACATTTTTCGATTTTTTAATTGAATTATCTCTTAAAAGGGCAGAAACTCTTTTAAGTGAGTCCTAACGATTATGAAGATTGATATGCCTTAGTAAATCGAGGGTGAATCCATAAATTTTTCACTGTGTGGCCAATTTTTCTCATAGCTCGACGTTTTGAGTTTTTTGATCTTTCAGTTGTGTAGACCCTCAGAGTGCTTTTTATTTTTCGCCCTTCTAAAGCGGTTAGTATATTATTTTATACTATTTGTTTTAGAAATCAAAGCAAGAGTTGGAGCTTGAGGTGATAGCTTTGATACATCAACAGCCTGAATAATTAAAGCAATAAATACCTTTCTTTGAACGAGGCCACAGTTACGTTTTTTATGGATTCCAACAAGGTTAAAAGGTTCCTGTTTTTAAGATCTAAATAATTTCACCTTTGTCAGAACTATTCCATTTCTTTTTATAAGAAATGAGTTGTTGGATTTTATTAACTCCCACTCAAGATCTGGAAACATTTCTCTAATTATCACGCGGTCTCGCTTATTGTCGACACCTATGGCCTTTAAAATATGCCAAACTTGCTTGTCTTTTTTTATTGCAATTTTTAATTTATTTTTATTATTCTACGTCTTTGTGTGTTTTTTAGCAAAATTTTTGTCTGAATTACCCGGCCTAAAATTAAATGTATAAAATATTAATTTTTATGTGCAAACGATCAAAGTTTCATGCTTAAATATATTTTGATTATGTAAATTTTATGGTAAGAATTCTAACTTATGTGCTCCTAATTTTTGTTTCAGATATCCAAGACAGCAGACATCTGGGATGAAAAATATATTGCTAACATAAATTCACATAGAAGTTTTCGTGAGTAAAATTTAATAATTATCAGTGGCAATGTATAAAGAGAAAAAATCTCACTAGATTAGTAATTCCTAAAGTAGGGGCACAGGCCTCACTGGTGGGTGATTTGATTTCAGCGGAAAGAACTCTAATTTGAAAAGGCGCAATTTTAAAAACATTTATGAATAATAATATTAGGTTAAAACTGGGTCGGCGTAGACTTTTTATACAATTCTCAATGAGGCCTGGCACAAAAAAAGGTTGGGAAAACTGCATTATACAGTGAAATACAAACAGTCGTTGTCATTAGATTTCGTATTTATAACTTTTTGTTGCCTAAAATACTTAAGAAAAGTTATTATTGCATTAAAAGTCTTCAAAATATATCATAAAAGGCTTTAATGGCGATTTTATCTATGATTATTTTTGATTTAAAGAATCTATAAAAATATGTCTCCAAATGAAAAGTCGTTAGAAACAGTTTTTTCGACCCAATTGAATGTATTTCTTATTTATCCAATATATCTGTTTTTTTTGTTTTAGCTTGTTTTTACAATAGATGCATTCTGAGGTCACATATATTTGAAAGATTTACAATAAAACTTATGAGGGGAGGAGGGGTACTTTTCGCTAGGATGATAGACGGTTTCAGGTTTCAAATCACTAAATTGTTTAAAAATTTAATTTTTAGGGAGAAAAGCGTTTACTTATATTGTTATTTTCCTTTTATCCAGTCAAACAAAATATCTGATTCCCATTTAATTGGCTGTTTTATCGACGTTAAGACATAAAAAGAAATCTCTTTGTATTTGATTTATTGAAAAAACTAGAAATATTTCTGAATAAAAATTTTAAACGATCTGCATTGTCAGCTCTTTATCAATAAAATTTTTATAAGAAGCGAGTTTTTTGATTCTGAAAATCCAGTCCCATCAGAATCAATAATTAATTTATTTTTTAGAAGAAAATCGGACAAATTCCACTTTATGGTCTTTTTTGGGTTACTTTCTCTGCATCTAATTTTCAAAGAGGGTTTATTTGAAAACTTAAAAAATTAAAAATTCATTTAGATATTTTCAACAATTTTTACATAAATTCTTCAATAATGGTCGCAACAAAAAATTTCCGAAAGCTTTTGAGGTGGCCTAAAGTCTTACTGATCTAGAATGACATAAAAAATTAATCAAAGACCGTTATAAAGTTTTTGCCTGGATTTCCTTACATGTATTTTTTTAGGTCTGTAATTTTATGAACAAATCATTGAAAAAAGAGATACAGTAGAATTTAGTCATTTTATTAATGTAACATAGGGTATTAATAGTTACTTAACTCAATTGATTTCTCACTTTTTAGGCTAGTATATAGTTAAACGGGCAAAAACGTCTAAAAATTAAAAATTACCAATAGAACAAAAAATAAATACAATAAATAGTATAAAAGAAGAATTAGTCAATAAAAATAAATAAAAATCAAAAAAAATCCTTGAACAACCACACCATTAATAAATCATCTGCCAATCAACAACACCACAGAAGAAACGTATTTGCGCATTTTTATTTTTGAAATTTAAGAAATAACACGTGACTAGACACTAATTGAATCAAAGCTGTACAAAAATTAAATGTAAAACATTTATCTAACAACACATTTTTAAACGTTTTTAACAAATGGTTTTTGATCATCTGCCTCTTCAAGATTAATCATTTCTTATTTCGATAATTTTAACTTGACCACTAGATAAAATTTAATATTTTTCATTTAATATTTGACATAATTAAATCAATCAATAAATTTAAACAATCAAAAAATTGATTTACACGACTATAAAATCAAATTACAAACGCTGCATTGATCTATTGACGTTCATCATCATCAGATATGATATAGAATTAAGTCAATAACATTTTTTGTTTCATCAATACATATATGACATTTGCGCTGCTTATAACGAGAATAAGCGTTCAGTGAGCAATATTAAATTTGAAATTCTTTGTTTCTTGATTTTAAATCTTATCGAATTATTATTAAACATGAATTTAATAAACCATAGGATAATAATCTCATAAAATTAAAATGGAGAATTAAACAATTTTTCCGTCAAAGTTTAATTATAATATTCAAAAGAAGTTAGATAGAAGGGAAATCACACAACTCCTTAATTTATTGATCCCAAGAGATAGGACAAAACAGTAATAAGATAAATTTTAAAATTTCACCCTTTTGCTACTAATCTCGATAAAAAATATTCTAACAATAGCTCGACCTACTTTATGCTGTAAAAAAGGTTTCTTACTCATCAAGGTTAGGAAAACGTATTATTTATTGTAATTATTGTAGTTTCTTGTAATTAATTGTCGAAAATGAACTTGTGAAAGCGGATAGTAAAATGATGTCGTGCTATTACTATGAAATCCGATTTCTTGACGCCAATTTCAAAAAGCTTAACTTTAATGGAATATCATCCCAATGATTAATAATACTACGCCTATGATGCTTTAATGGTTCCTTTAATAATGCCTTTGAAAGCAGACAAGATTGCCAGACCTAAACTATACATCACTAAGGAAAAGATGTTATCAGTAATAGTATCGCGGGTGATATCGCGAGGATAACAGTTAATTATCTCATGTTTAAAGCTAGTTAGCTTTTAGAATAAAAAGTTGATAATCGTATCACCGACGAATAAAACATTGATCGATATCTTCTTCTTAAATTAAAATACAATCCTTAATGAAAGTAATTCACACCTATCAAACCCAGCAATTAACGATATTTTGCCATTTTTAGTTTTTGATAGCTTTTCGAAAACAGACGGAAAACACAGCATGTGATTGAACGGGATCAAAAGTTTGATCAATATTTAAATTATTCAATTTTGGCCAAGGCGTCTACCAGAACATACAGCCGCCTATTACACCCGCCATAAATTTGATGAAGAACTTGAGTATTCTAATATTCTGTCTGATTTTTTCTAATATTCAAAATATTAATGCTCAACAGCTAATAGAAGGATTCGAGGCGTTACCTGATAGTCAATTTCCTGAATTTACAACCGTAATTTTCTATATTAATTCAGGTGAGGTTTGATGAATCAAGGACAGATTTCATTAGTTACGTTAATCAATTCGATTCCAGCTTTATTTTGATTTTAGCCAAACAAGATCGAAGTAGCGTCCGAATAGATTCCACAAAAATTTATGTATCTCTGAATGGTGGACTTAAGTTTAATCAAGTCGATATTAAAGTGGCAGACAAGAAAGCAATCATTGAAGAAGTTTACTCATTATCTGGATTTATGTTCTGTGTCGATTATATTAACAAAATTGCATTTTTTCTTAAAGACAATCTTAATGTATCTAAGATTCAGAAATTTGAAGAAAATACTCGATTTGTAATAAATCAATACAATTCCGCCCAAATGTACAAGATCATCACTAAAAAAGTATATTTGAGCTAATTTATCTGATTTTTCTTAATTTTTTTGCGTTTTCCATAAACTTTAAATCTTACAATCTAATTAGGGTAGAAATCAATGCTCATTTTTTCGAGATTGAAAACTTCTGTAGCTAAAATGTAGCGCACCCATATGAGTATCGGCCTAATGCCTTTTTATAAACTACTATCGATACCCTCGCTTCCGAATTTAGTTTTATAGATCAAGTTAAAAACCTTGCATTTTTACATAATCCATTCAATAACTTAGAAATCATAATTTAAGCCTGCTAACTAAAAAATTTTTACCGAAGATCTTGTAGCATTACACTATGAATCACCAATTTAGTTGAGTAGCTCAAATTATTTTTTATGTGGGTAATAACTTTCATAAACCCTTAAAAGCTCTAAATAAATTTCTCAATAATTATTTAATGAGATCACTTTTTGTTACAACGTTCATAAAATCAAAAATTTTAGTTTTGACCTAGTACGTAGATCACGATTGTGCAATCCCTTTGCTTCTGGCGGCCAAATTAGAGTTTGATAACTTCCAAACCACAAACATTTTTTGGCTCGATTGAAGTTTAGGGGGTTTTTCTGAGCATGCTCATTGTATAATTTATTTTTAATACTTCATTTACAATTTTTTTCTAACAGAAAATCTTGAATAATCTATACTTAAATCAAAATTAAATGAAATAAGTGAATTATAAGGTTCTTAAGAAATAATTATTTTGCGCTCGCGTCAACTTAATGGTAAAATAGTGGTAGGTGATAGAAAAAAAAATTAATATTTCTAGAAATGTTAAAAGAAAAATCGCAAAACATAATAAATGTTTAGATTTAGGTGTAGGTTTGCTTAGATTTTAGTTTTAGCTTTAGTTTAGCTTAAGGTTTAGGTTTGTAAAGAGCTGCGAAGCAGCGATCAGGCAAGCGTTAGCGCGGCAGTAATATTTTGCCTGTTATTATGTATTAGGTTTAGGTTTAGGTTTAGCAAAGAGCTGCGAAGCAGCGATCAGGCAAACGTTAGCGCGGCAGTAATAATTAGCCTGTTATTATGTCTTAGGTTTAGGTTTAGGTTTAGCAAAGAGCTGCGAAGCAGCGATCAGGCAAGCGTTAGCGCGGCAGTAATAATTAGCCTGTTATTATATCTTAGGTTTAGGTTAAGGTTTGGTAAGAGCTGCGAAGCAGCGATCAGGTAAGCGTTAGCGCGGCAGTAACAATTAGCTTGTTATTATGTCTTAGGTTTTGCTTTAGGTTTAGCTTAGGTTTAGGTTTAGGAAAGAGCTGCGAAGCAGCGATCAGGCAAGCGTAGCGCGGCAGTAACAATTAGCTTCTTATTTTGTCTTAGGTTTTGCTTTAGGTTAAGCATAGGTTTAGGTTTAGGAAAGAGCTGCGAAGCAGCGATCAGGCAAGCGTTAGCGCGGAAGTAATAAATTGCTTTAGGTTTGGGTAAAGTTTTTGTTTAGGTTTATATAATTTAAATTTATGCTAGAGTAAATATAATTACACCATTGTTTATTTAAAATAAATTTTCGAAGAAATTAAACTTAATCGATATTTTTAGTCAAGATATTTGAAAATATTATTTTTTTTTTAAAAATGGATGTTCACACGTAAAATCTATTTCCTAGCTCGTTTCTTTGCATATAAACTCTTTCTGTAGGCTTCCAGTTATTTTTGCAATTTAATTTAACAAATACATATATTTGTTGCTTAGAATTCTCTATTTCAGAAGGTTTTACATCATTTTAATAAAATATTATACTTTTCATAACATATAAATGTTAATTTTTACATGTACTTTTCGCCGGATTCACCGGCGTTAGTAAGCCACTTT
Organism: Cyprinella venusta; assembly: GCA_038021265.1. Lineage (NCBI taxonomy): Eukaryota > Metazoa > Chordata > Actinopteri > Cypriniformes > Leuciscidae > Cyprinella > Cyprinella venusta. Next base: position 22,504 of record JBBNEX010000565.1, read on the forward strand.
CATAATCATAGGTCTCAATGTTCGACTCGCACAGGTACCACTTTTATTTTCAATATAATTTAATTTCATTTAGTTAAATTCTATAAATAGTTCTTAGTTGTTATTATATATGGATAATTTGATAATGAGAAGTAGGTTATAATAGGTAACAAAGTGATGCATGGTCAAAAGACCAGAAAGCAGGCGAAGCCAATGTGCGGGCGGTGAAAGATTGGTGGGAACAGGATTAGGGGAGTGTGATAAAAATTTTCTCTCTAAAAACTGTTTGCGCATGCCCAGAAATAACCCCCTAAAGGTTAATCGCCCCCATTTTTTTTGTCAAGTCCCCACAAAATTATTAATTTTTTTACGTTAAACGCCTTAATATCATTTTTTTACAGATTTAATAAAAATTTTAGATTTAAAAAATATAAATAATAACTTCATCAGTTGCAAAACCTTCAAATTTAAAATGATAAAAAATACACAACCGCAGCTTGAAACCCCTCATTTAAGTCCTAAAAGTCTTAATTTCCCTCATTATAATCATTTTTTAATTTTTTTTGAATTTGGCCA
>JBBNEX010000120.1:0-58062 GCA_038021265.1 Cyprinella venusta
TTTTCGAAAATTCAAGATCCTCAGAAAAAGGTGATTATGGAAATGCACAAAAATAATCCGTTTGTATATCTCAAAAAAAATACAACAAGGACTCATAAAAATTTAATTTTAATGTTATTGTAAGTAAACTCTCCAGATATTTCAAAAAAATTCTATTCATTTCATTTAATTCTGCAAAAAAACCAATTTTATCGAAAAAAAACATTTATTTGAGAAAACGACTGTCCTCTGAATTCTTAGAAATGTCCCAAAACGAAATTGATTCTATTATTTTATGCTGATGAATGCAATTCAATCTTTTTACGTCTGATGGAAAGATATCTGTGCGAAGAAAAGTTAGAAAAACAATGGATTGGCGAAATTTAAAAGGAACCGTGAAACATGACGGAGGTAATGTTATGGTGTGGGGATTCATTTCTTGTGCTGGAACTGGAAATTTGGTCTTTATCGATAAAAAAATAGATGCTGTAAAGTAAAAAAATATTTAAGTTAATAATTTACGGTCTTCAGCGTGGAAAATGGGACTAAGAAAATTTTACTTCATGCAGGATAGTCATCAGAAACACACTTCTAAGCTGATCAAAGAATATATTGACAAATAAAATCAACGCTCTCCAGTGGCTACTTTAGTCACCTGATCTCAACCTATAGAACACGTGCGGGCAAAAATAAAGGTGGAGTTATCAAAATTTCCTAAATTGACAAAAATCCAATTAAACGAAAAAATAATGGAAATTTGGAACAGTTTGACAGCCGAATATATTCAAAAATACACAAATAGCTTTCAAAATAGATGTTTAGAGGTTTACCGCAACAACGGACTACATAGCAGATATTAAAATTAAGCGGCCCATTTTCCATGCAAACGCAAAATCACTGTTTACCTATAACTTTTTTATTTTACATAAATTTTTATTTATACTTGACTCAATGATATGTTTTACGCTATATTTTCGCTTAATATAAAAAAGAAGTAAAAATTTTAGCTCTTAATGCAAAAAATGGGGTGGCCCATTTTTTATGCACGATAGTGTATATAGTAAGTGAAAATGTGAAATGTAGATGCTTTAATTATCATTGAGAAATTTATCATCAAATCAATCTAAAGCTAAAATATACGACGAGGAAAAATAAATAATAAGCGCATGACAAAATTTAACCTATTAATTCACGTGATTCCTCTGTTTTAATTCTTTTTTATTAAAACACAGATGTATCTAGGATACAAATATTTTTGCATGTGCTAAATTAGAACCCTTTAATTTTACGATTTGAATAAAAAAAAGTTTTTTCATTTTTGCGCATGATTTATCATGTCCTTTTACCAGCTATATTGTTTCTTATATTAAAATAATATGTATCCCGAAAATTCGTGTAAAAATATCTATCCGTCTTATTATAAAATTGTAAAAATTTCTCGCGTCAAAATGATTGTGTTCAAAAATGTAGTGGTGATTTTTTGTTAAAATTTCAACTTACGTAAATTTTTATTAATATTTTAAAAAAATTAATAAAAAATTTGATATATTTTACTGATGATTGTTAGACAATTTTACCTCTTATTTGTTGTAAGTAGATTTTAATAATTAACCTAAATTATCATAAATATACATGTTGAAAAACAAGATAAAATTAGAGTATTTGTAAAAGATTTATATTTAGTGTTTAACTAAGCTATTTACGTCAGTGCTACATAACTGTAAATTAAGCTATTCAATATGTTGTTTTAATGGAATAAAAGTAATATAAATTATGATTAGTTTATAAGGTTTAAGAAGAAGGGCTCAAAATATTTTATGTGATAAATAAAATAGATAAAAGGATTAATATTTTTCAGATGCCTTAAGTTCTTGATTTTGCTTATTTTCAGCATAAAACAACTTTTAATAATTCGTGGGTCATATTTCTACTCGTACTTTTCATTTTAATACCAGCACAACTAAATAACCTCTTTATTGACGCTAAAGATCAGTAATTTTCGACCTATTTTTCAGGACTCAGCACGATTTGATTGTAAATTTATAATTTTGCGATCAGTTCACATCATATGTTTATTAATCAGTCTTTATTTAAGTGCTCGTTTTCATCTCAAATTAGCCAAGTACGACGCGTGTCCCACATTAAATAAAAGTGCACTTGAGGGTGATGCATTGTTAAACTGGATGAAAAGTTCCTTCAATACTGGATAAGCGGTAACAACTGTTGATTCCTGTAAACTGGTCTGAAAATATAGAATGAGTGCTTCATTATCAGATTGCATAAATTTTTACGCTAAAGAAATTATTTTCTTGCCTTGCCTAACATGGCGATAGAGAATTAGCGATCGTTCTACATATGAAAAGATATTTATATAAGAGACCTTCGGATCGTAATTTATTTATTATAATCGACTTAACGCATACTTTTAATTTATTTTCTAACCTTTATGATAGACTAAAATTTTAATCAAACTTTATTTTGATAGTTTTGTGTAAGAATGATTTTTATCTTATAAATCTACTGATTATGCAAAAAATATCTAATGAAAAATGTTAACTGTACTTATCAATATAAATATATAAAAATATTTTATCAGCTTAGTATCGAAAACTATTTCAAAGAAATTCGGCGAAGATATTAAAGAAATAAATTTGTTAAACACTTATATTTAATTTATTATTACGCAAAATGAGAAACTTCCCTTAATTTCTGTGAATTCTATAAATTATAAAAGAATGCTTATTGACACTTTTAAGCCACCAGACATTTTAACTTAGTAAATAATTTTGCGTGTCAGCTGTATAATGATCCGAACAATTCTATTGCAAACGAATATCTTTCGAATCGAATTCCGAATATTGGTTGGCCCAAATTTTATTGCATGAATAACAAATTTTTATTATAATATGTTTTCCAAACATAATTTTTGATAAAAATAAGTTTTCAGTCAGTATGGGTATATTAGTTGAATAATAAATGAACTGCAAGTTATTTTCTGAACGATACCTTAAAAAATATCTTACTTGCAAAAATTTTCTTAATGTTTTTAAAATACATGAAGCCAATTAATTTCGGTAATGCAAGCACATCAAAATTCTGACTTTTGTGTAATTTTTTTTTGATCAAAATAATTATTAAGAAGAATTAAATAAAAAAAATAACAGCATATATTAGTTTGTTATTTTAGTCGTTTTCTGATCAAAAATCCTGTCAAGATCAAAAAGACTAGCGCTATTATGCCAGCGCCAGTAGCAAAGAATATCAGCATGTTGCGGGACGAAATGTAATAAGCATACGCATTTGTTTCATTATATATTTCTTTCTTTAGAGATATGACAATGTTTTCTGAGGGAAACACGTAGTATTCATTTAAGGTAGGCTTATAGTATATTCTGTTTGATAACATTACATTTACAATTTCGTTATGGGGCGGTCCATGCTGTACTAAAACTTAAATTATTATCTACGTCGTATTCTGGGCATTTTCCTTTACAATTTTCTAAATTCGTAGTTTTGTTTCTGCATTTTCCATTCAAACAAAACAAAATATTATATTAGATCTCACTTTATCAGATTTGATTGAACACCGGGTATAAGGAACAGCAGAATTCAAAATGCCTTCTCGAATGGTTTGTTTTGGAATTCTTAATAAACTAAAAAAATACATGCAAATAACCCCGTCAATAGTGTAATTCAATGTATTTTCAATATCAAATGTCGAATTTGCGCAAATAAAATGGTCACAGACTCTTGGGCTAAATTAAAATAATAGATTCCTACTTGTCTTCACAAACTAACTTTTTAAATTCAATCGACTGTCCTTTACAATTATTATCAATAATATTTGACAATCCTTCAAAACATTTTTGATCATAATAGGTATTATCTAAAACATAACTCAATCTTACCATCTTTGTAAACGTAACTACATAGATTTTTTGTGTTCGTACATATCCCATCATAGCAAAAACCCTTTTAAATTCCTCGATAATACTTTTTTGTTTGAGCAATGTGTAAAATGTGTTTTTACTATATCTTTTGGACACTAAATTTTTATTAAATTAAATTACGTAAGGTGATTTTCCGTCACAAAATTCAGGTACGTCACACTCACCTACAGATGGTAGACAGATTTTTTTAGATTGAATCAAATTAACAAAGTAATAGTTACTCGACAATTTTTGCAACATTCACCTTTAGTACATTCAAATGTCTTTTTTTTGTATTTACAGGTTGAAAAATCACAGCATTTGTCTTCACCGGTCAATTTGCATATTTCTTTACTTGATTCCAGATTAGATACCTTCAGAACCACAATCGCATTGTTCATTTTTATCGACCTCGCCATCCCCACATCTTCCTAATAAACGAGGCTAAATTTTATTTTTCTACTTACTCCTTCTGTTTTATCAAAAAGACAGCGATATTTAGAAATATCTCTCACAAACTCATCCATTCGACACTTTGAGAAAGATTTAGATAAAGAATGATTCCTAGTATAAAAAAATCGTCAATCAAATAAAAGATCTTTATCTTAAATATTTCTCATCTTAGAAAACTTCACATAAATGATCAGTTGAAGCTTTTATTTACAATTGATCTTAAGAAATTCAAAAGTAGATTAATCATTTAAAAGAAAGAAAAATAGCATAATATATTAAGAACATTTAATTTTTCACGACTTAATGGATAAATTGAATGAAGGAAGTAATTATTCTAAATTTTTATTAAATCATAGTTCCAAAATTTGTTTAATCAACTAAACGCTTTTTCAGATAATTTATTAGTTCTCAGACACTATTATAAACTATGAGAATAGGAACGTTTAGTCGATAAATCTAAAATTAAATTTCCTAAAGTCTATTGTGTCAATTATTATTAATTTTTTAAATATTTATTATTTAAATATTTTAATATGGTAAAAAATTTTAGATAATGGTTTGATAAATCTCGACAAGCATTCTTTTATAAATTTTCATATGAATTCAAATTACTAAAAAAGTTTAAAAGTTCGTATGGATACACCAAATTATTTTATCTTTCATGTTGTGGTACTCATTACTCGTAACAATACGCCTCTTCATTTAATATGTTGAACGATAGCATAAAAAAATCTTCTATTGCGCACGCTTTTTTGAACAATTAATCATGTTGACCCGAAGATTAATTTGTGCTGTGAAAGTAAATTAAACAGAAATTCATTTTATCAAAAGAATTTCTTTTTTCGTTAATAACTGATATTTATAGATTTCGGTCAATGAATACTATAATCAAAATTTTAATGTCTTTTGTTAAATTTTGACTTTTCTGACGCTTATTTAATGCCTGTCGTGTGTTATTATTAACATCTTAAATAACTGAAGTAACAATAGCATTGAAAGCTTTCGTTATTCTTAAGGAATGTAATATGCGTATTTTAATTTTAGGTATATTTTAATTGATTGATGTAAAATTAATGTATAATTGGGAAATCGATACTTGAATTGCTGTTAGAAACGATAATATTTGTGTGATTAAATAACATTCAATCAAAAGAGCGTAAAAAATATTAATAAAAAAGATATTTAATCTTAAGAATTTTAATATTTCAAGTTATAAACACTAAGTGAATTAAATTGCTAAATTTATATAGATTCTTCAGAAATGCTGATAATTATCCACAAAAAATCGTAAATTTGTTTTAATTGGTCAGAAAATTATCAAACATCATTGACTTAATTTTATATTTCATAATATGCACATATTTCGACAAAATACATAAATCCGAATTATCAAGATAACTTATTAATTTTTGAGCAAAATTTTTTTTTATTAACATAAATTATTCGTTTGGTACTGTATTTTAAATTTAAAAATAGTATTTTTTGTTTAAAGCTATAAAATAATTCAGGTTAATTGTAGAAGTTAATTATCATATTTATTAATTCAGTATTATCCTTTTAGTTTTCGGGATCTGATAGCGCTATTGAATGTTCTGGAAAGTTTGATGACTGTTCTAGATCATCGTTAATGTGATCCGTTACACTTAAAATTTTTTAAAAATTGTTTGTCTCGATCTGAATGTTGGGATCTTTTGTTGTAATATTTCTTGTTAAATATAATTAAATTCATGTAAAATTAATTGAAATCAAGATATTTTTTTCGTGTAAAAAAATTCATAAAAAACTTCGAAACCTTTCATGTAAATGTAATTATGATATTAAAAACAGATTTTTATGACAATTTTAAGATTATGATTAAGGATAAAATTTAAAAGTTTATTTATATTTTAGAGTTATTATCTAAATATAATGTTTATTTGTCTGGTAAAAGGATGAGTTTTAATGAGTATCTTAATCAAAATAAACTGACAAAAATTTAGAAATTTAAAAAAATTTTCTTATTTTAGAATTTATGATTTTAATAATTTAAACAAAGGTAAAACACACAAAAAAATAAAATATTGAGAGCAAAAGTATAAAAGTTTTATTTTAAATACTTCTTAAATAGATTTATTTTAATTAATCATCTTATTTGACAATTTTCATTCTATCTTTTTTTATAAAATTTATAAAATATATCAAAAAAATGTGAGATGAATTATCGAGAATTGCCTATTGCGTAAGAGGTGTGATATTTCAAGCAAAGATTTGAATGTAAATAATTTTTTTTTGATTATTGCAAGCTAAAACAATCATTAAGTATTTTCGTCAAATATAATGTTATACATTTTCAAAAGCAATAAAATGTAGATATAATGTGAATCGTAACCATGATCTCCTCTTATCCTCATCGAGATGCTGATTTCATGAGTCATATTAATTATGCCACCGAAAAGTTGTTTAATGCTCTTAAAGTAGTTCCTTTGACTTTTTAAAAAAAAGATGTATTTGATAAAAATATAATTTAAATTATCTCACAAATGAGATTAATTGATCCTTCATAAAATATATATAATTCACATATTTATATGCATATATTTTTAATAAAAAATGTGCAAAATAAAAAAAAGTAATATGAAGTAATTTTAAATACTTTATCAAAGAAAATGACATCATTAAACACAAAGATCTTCTTTTGTTCCTGCAGAAACACTCATTATCAGCTGATGTAAAATTTCAAATTTACCATCCAGATGGTCAAATCCTAGGGTGTGGCCAAGTTCATGAGCAATCGTGTTTCCCATAAACCATGGTCCAAATTCTGCACCATAAGTTGCCTTAAATTTAATAATTAATGCACGTTTATAAGTAAAACAGCCTTCTTTGTGCACATGGTTCTCATACGAGTGACTCCGATATAATGATTTTTATTATTCTTTGTATGACTAAATAGTAAGTCAAAAATATAAAATAATTGATGATGTGACAAGAAAAATGACATACGAAAATACGATGATAGCATCCAATTGTTCATGATTATCCTTCCAATATTTGGCAACTGCATCAAAGTCGAGCTCATTTTTTTTGAAATATCTTTCTTTATCTTTCCAGACTTCCAAATGTCGAGTATTAAGCTTTATATTGTGATGAGCGAGTGACTTAAAATCATATATTATTAAATAAGGAAATATAATGTCAGCTGATGTTTTTTTTTGAATTTGAAGCGGTTATTGTAGATGTAGAAATAAAAAATTTAACGTTTAAAGCAATAAAAAATTTAAGATATCATAAAAATAATACATAAATAATTGATATGCCCTTCGGGTAAACATCATTGGTAAAAAACCGGAACAGGACAATTGGGCGCCAGGACATTTGGACGCCAATATAAAAAATGGAAAATTATAATTTTTTTACCACGTTAATTATTAGAAGATATATTAAACTTGAACATTCGATGTGGGCTTTTATTTAGTATAACGCATCACGTTTTAAGTTTCGTTTGGCTAATTTTATTAAGAATATACTGAATGTTTGAGATATATAAAAACGAATTTTTAGTCGACTCTTAGTTTCACAGTAGTGATTTAAAACATGATATGCGTAAGCGCGTGAACTTTCGAGTAAACATTCAATAAGAATAACTTATTCCTGACAATTTTCTATTTTTAAATAAAATTATAATTTTAGTATAAACGAATTATTAATTTTCATTTTAAATTTTCGCAGCTCGCATAAAAATTTTTTTGAATAATATGAAAAAACATGTTATTTTCGAGCATATCTTCATAGTGATTAAAAAGATAGTTGATGAATTCATATTGGAAAAAATTATTTTAAATTAAGGCTATTAATTTTATTCATGAGAAATTAAATTCTATTAGTATTTCTAGAATAACTGATTTTATAAACGTAAAAGTTTTATCCATGAGGTAAGTAACTGTAAATTAATGTGCCGATTTTTATGAATCACAGAAAAGTGCAAAAAAATCAAATCAGAATGCCCTGATAAAAATCTTGGAATGTTAACAGGCGCAAATATGAGTCGTAATGGTAAAAAATATCCAAAAATTTATTATGTCTATTTAAATCTAAAATAAACAATCAAAGCTTTAACCAATAAAATTAAACCCGTAATAATACTCGATCTTAAATTAAATATGATTATACATAACGAAAACAAAAATACGTATTTAATCCCAATTTAAATATGTTTTAAACCCCTAAACCAGCATCTTTTATTGTATCAAAGTAAAAAAATTAGGAATTTGTAGAAGTGACAACATTTAAGAGGTTCGATTCTCGAATAAAGTATTTTATTCTGAGTATTTAAATTTTAGAATATATTATTATGCAAAAACAACGGCCTTGATATAATTAATTAATATTAAAGACAATTTTCGTAATATATATAATGTGGACCTAAAAAATTTTTAAAGGGATAAGAATATTTATAAATAGGATAATACATTAATATTTATATTTATATATTAAATTAAGACCAATTATTTTCCATTTTTTTATATTGGCGTCCAAATGTCCTGGCGCCCAATCGTCCCGGCGCCCAATCGTCCCGGCGCCCAAATGTCCTGGCGTCCAAACGGCGGCGCCCAATTGTCGCGGACCGGTAAAAAACACACTAAGGAGAAATTTGCATTTTTCTTTTAGCTTAGATGCTCTTTTGCGTCCCTACCAGTAGTAGTTGATTGTTCTTAATACATTTAAACGATTTTTACAATAAACTAGTCTAAAATTGTAATGTCGCTACTTTTGTTCATCCAGGGACGATTTCGCGAGTTCATATAATGGCCCACAATAATGATTTGAATTTATATTTTCTATTAATACCACATATCAAAGATTTCGTGAAATTTAGGGAAATTTTTGAAGATGCACATTTGATCCATTACCGAAATATCTTAAGCTGTATCTCAGAATTATTTTACGTCCAAAATTATTTGTCTCATTAATTTGATGTTCGATGATTTTTAAGCCAATTATTGCAATAAAATTAAACAAAAAAGAAAATATATTTCATAAAATAATATTTTACATAATTATTGCAAAATATTTACAAATATTTTTACCTTATCAGAAATATTTAACTTTAAATTTCATTAAATACAAATAACTTTAATATAATCTTAAATTTAAACTGAAATATTTTAAAAGTTTTTAAAAAATTAGTATCGCATTTATTTATGTAATAAATATTATATTTTAGAGAATATATCATAAAATTTATTTTATGATATTAGTTTTTGATAAATTTATCTTCCATTGAGAAATTTTTTGTCTCCTTATATTTCAGAAATAGCATTTAAGGCATTTTTTATCTTTAAAGATTTTTCATTGCAGCAACGATAGTTAAAATACATCAATAGCGCAAAAATTAATCAAATTATTTCCCAATTAATGATAATGACGATAATAAATAAATTATTTAAGGTTTATTCAAATATTTTTTGCGATAAATGTCCGTTTATTTCATATAAAAGTACTGCGGAAGGCATCAAAAGTATTAATTAGAGTAATTAATAGAGATAATATAATTGTGCAACCAGATTTTAGATTAAAGAGCGCCTTGAAATGATACATTGATAGACATTCTAAAAGTTTATTAGTATAAGTTTCGGTTTGAAAAACTACAGTTTTTCTTGGTAATGTTTGTTGTTAGAACATGTCATATGTTCTCTCTCTGTAAAAGAGATAGAATATCTTTGAGAATATATGATATGTCAAATATGCAACTAAAGTAACTCATATAGTAAATCTTCTTATTAAACTCGGTAAAGAGCAAAGAATTTATTATTATAAATGAATTTTTATTTATATAATGGTAAAAACAGGCCTGAAAATAGTGTTTTTTTTGCAAAAATTATAATTTTAAAGAAATTTGGCTTCATTTGGTATATTTAATATTAACGAACATCTTTCTTGCATAAAAAATTTGATCGACCTAAAATTCGGTCTTTCCTTATGTTTGTTTGAAAGTTACAATAGTAGTATTTTGTATTTTAATATTTAATAGTTTATTCTTAGTATTCAAATAATAGAGAAGTAAGATATATAGATTAATATTACTTTTCTTTAATAAAGGTCATAAAATGAAATTGTGATTTGAAATGACTAGGCTTAAATTGACACAGATTTAATGAATTTTTGAGATTTAGATTAAGTTTACCTTAAAAACTGTTTATAATCTATAAACTATGAAAAAAAATTTATACAGTGATACCTCGCATAACGTACTCCTCGGATAACGTACGCTTCGCATAGCGTACTTTTTTTTGTGCTTCTTGATAACTCGCATAACGAACCTTGCTTCGCATAACGAACTAAGTCAGATTCAACTATTTCGATTAAGCACGCGTATTTGTTATGAAATACGATTTATTTTTGAGATATAACGATATCAACACACAAAATCGCTCATTTCAAAAGTTATATTTTATTTTTCGACATACACGTTAATTTATTTGTTATTGTATTTAAGTACAAAGCATGCTTCGCAAAACATTCTTTTCGCATAAAGTACTTACTCTCAGAACGAATTAAGTACGTTATGCGAGGTATCACTGTACTTATGTGATATTTATTAGCTGTGCTCGTTTTAACATAATCACACTTTCAACAATCATATAAAATTTTGCAAGGAAAACTTAGATGTTTTGCAAATAAAATTGCTGAAGAACTAGCCCTTAGTTTTTTTAATAACGGTTGATAAAAATTTTTGAATGTTTCATTTTAATTCATATTTAAAAAAATTATGAAAAATATCAAGCCAGAATACGTATAGTACAAATTAAAACGGTTGATAAGGCTTTATGTACTTTTTTACGTAATCTATCTGTCAAATTACTGAAAATAATTCATTTCTCAGAACTGAAAACAAGTCTTAGATTTCTTTAAAAAATTGGTGCTCGTAATACAGACGCATTTACTTTTCATTAGTTTTAATCCTTTCTATGCAGCATATTACATTTGGTGACAAAAGATTTTAAATTTCTCAACACGTGAAATTTTAGAAATTTGATGATGTAAAGGAACAGTGACATTATTTATTCAGAGATTCCAACATACAATAAGAATAAAAGATCTGAATGATAACGGTTGCAAAATTAATATTTGGCTCAAGACTTGCTTGAAAGCGTTTACGGAACCTAACACTTTCTTAAAATCACTTAAAAAATTCATTGGAAAAAATACAAAACAAATTACCTTTCAACATGTGATTGGGTTCAGGGTAAAAAAATATATAGCCATCAAAATTTAATTCGCAATAGGATCTTTTTAATTAATTTACTCGCAACGATTAAGAAGAACTCAAATAGATCTAAAAGAAGATTTTTCTATCTTTTCTTAGAGTCGGATTTCAAGTTAATACAGACGAACAACTGAGGGATCTTTTCAAACACACACTGAATAGCAGTTTTGCACAACAAGAAATATTTCACAGTTTGTCATCAGACTCTTTAACAACTATGACCGTAATTGAGAAAGCCTCAAACTTCCAAAAAGATTTAGAAAACACCAAGGACTTTTGTAATAGAACGCCACTACATTGCACGATCGATCCTACTTTTGATTTATGGTAGTGAAGAAAAGAAACAAAAAAGAAAAACCATTTGACTTAAAAAAATTGACTTCATTAAGATGATTAGCATTACAGGGACGTAAGCAAATTTTGGGCGCCAAACGTAAAATTCTATGATTATTTTAAAGTTATGTGCTTAATAGCTAGAAAATTTTTTCGCAGCTTCATAACAAGATAGACTCATAAGATGTCTAAAACAATTCTAATCAATATTTTTTTCGTGTTTTTTTATTTTGGGAATTGATTGCATCTAAAGCTAATAAATATATTTATATTTTTGTGTTGATGAACGAGATAAGAACTAAGATTAAATGTGATACTGAAGCAGAGGTTTAATGCATGGGCAAAAATTCATGAAAAAAAACTTGCATTCCTTTAAATATGAATATTTGAAACTCTAAGAGGGCATACCAAACAGCCTATATCTACGTTGGGAAAAGTTGAGGTAAAAGTCAAGATTGGAAATGATAAATATAAATTACCTATTATTTTAACAAAATAAAATTATTATTTTTTGCTTGTTATAAAATCAATAAAAAATTTTATTTACGCATAAACTTTAACAAAATTGCAGGCATTAATTATCAAACATCAACAGACTCGTTAAAAGGCATCATAGACAAATATAAAGAAGTGTTTGTCGAAAAAATAAAGAAGAAATGGGACGCTCGGTCTTAATTTGACACTTAAACAAAGCTACCTCAAATGTATATAAGCAAAGAGTTGCACCTTTTGCTTTATTTCCTGCTATCATAACGGAATTAATTCGGATGGTAAACTGGGCTACAAATAAGAAATGGACCCGATTGCACAAAGTATTTAATTGGTCTAATCTTTAGTCACTGTTAATAAACCAAATTTATCAATATGACACTAAGTTGATTTCAAAATACGGTGATACCTCGCATAACGTACTCCTCGGATAAGTACGCTGCGCATAACGTACTTTTTTTTTGCTTATTTATAACTCGCATTACGAACATTGCTCCGCACAACGAAATAAATCAAATTCATCTATTTCGCTTAAGCGCACGTATTTGATATAAAATACTATTTATTTTTTTGATCGAGCGATATTAACGCACAAAATTGCTCAATTTCGAGGTTTTATTTTTTTGGTCAACATAAAAATTAATTTTTTTTATTGTATTTTTGTAGAAAGAATGCTTCGCATAACGTACGTTTCGCATAAAGAACTTACTCCTAGAACAAATAAAGTAAGTTATGCGAGGTATTACTGTATTAATATGCAATTTTCTGGTAGTACGTCATTATACATTACCGAGATTTAAAGAATTGCATGACAAACTACGTAAAAGCGCAATTTTATCTGCAATAAATTTTAAGAATTCATACCTTAAGTTGAGTTTGAACAGCGATTTAAATAAACTACTTATCCCAATAACGCACAAAAGGGTACAATAGACACAGAAGACAACCATTCGGAAAAGCCACAGCAGCCGGTATTTTTTAAATTTTTATCGAAACTCACCTGCATGAAATCACTCAGACTGTGTGCTAATAAGGCAAAATTATTATCAGAACTAGTAAAAAGAAGAATTGTTTTGTGATTCTTGGAGAGAAACTAAAAACACTCATACAATCCAACAAATACAATAAACCAGATAATTCTAATTCGAGCATTTACATGTCGCAAACCATGGACACTTTAAAGACTAGACTAGAGCTCATCAACTTGAAGAAAACATATTTGCAACCAGAGATCGAAAAATTTAAAATAATGAAAGAAATTAAAATCATCAAAAGGGTCAATTTTTTTACTATTCCAAATTATTGCCTATACTTTTTTCTGAATAAAAGCCGTTTATTGGATTAAATTTAAAAAAAAATGAAAATCGACCGATCATCACAATAAACTCTTTGAAGAGAATAAAAGTGTATTGCGTTTAAATAATATTATTATGCATTTTGACTAATCCCTGAACATCATTGTTGCAACTGATGCATTTCAAATAGGAATTGAAGCTGTCTTAATGCATAAAAGAGAAGATGGAGAATAAAAAATTTTTTTAGCTGCATCTTAAACATTGTAAAACTTTAAAAGAAACTAATCTACTACAGATAGAGATTCATTAGCCATTACGTTTAAAGAGAATAATATTGATCAATTAATATGCGGAAGAAGAATAATTTTTTGATTAACCATAGGTCGTTGGAGAGAATATTTTGAGCAAAAAAATGTCCGTTTCAGATTTTACAGCTTACCTTACAAGATGGTCATTAAAGCTTTGGGCGTAATGTACTTCATTCGATATTGCTAGATAAATCGACTGGTTGTAACAAATGTGATATTAAGGCCCTGTTCAGATGACATTAAAATTTAAGAAAAGCAAAAACTAGCAAATCAATCTTGCTTCAGTGAGCTCTAGCGTCAGTAAAAATTTAATAAAAACACCATAAGTGAGGGATCACCTTATGTCGTCAATTTTTAGCTTTAAAAGCCCTAGATTGCCAAATCAAATGTCAATCAGTCAAGAAATATTTCCATACTATGATTGAAAGAATTCTCTTGCGATGTCAGAGTAAATTTAACTGTCCAAGGACAGGATAGTAATACCAGAATCTTTTCTTGAATAGACCGTGAATTTCTTTGATTTTAGGCATATAAAAATAAAAGCTATGTGCAGCGTGTAAAGATTTAATGCTTATCTGACCAGATTCAAATACTGTCAAAAAATGGGTCAAACTACAGTAACGAGCAAGTGATTTGTCGCAACGTGCAAGTAGTTTGTCGCAGCGTGCAAGTAATTTGTCGCAACGCGCATGTAGTTTGTCGCAGCGTGCAAGTAGTTTGTCGTAAAACGCAAGTGGTTTGTCGCCAAAATAATTTTAAATAATTTTTATTAAATAAATTCAAGTCTTTGAATGCCTTTGGTTACCCATTCTCTCATATGCAGGTAAAAGTTTTGGAGATTATTGTTTGAGAATCTAGAAATAATCTCTTCCACCAAGTGAATCAACTCCTCAGAAGTTTGTGGACGCCTGTTTGAATTTCTATAATGGCTCTTTATGACTCCAAAAAACTCCTCAATTGGGTTTAGTTGGGGGCTGTAAGGAGGAAGAAACATTATTGAACAGCCTGCAGCTCGTACAATAGCCTCTATAACTGGTGAATGGTGAAAACGCGCGTTATCCATGATAATCGTTTTACGCTCAGGACGAATTGATGGCATGAGTTCATTTTCACACCACTCTGCCATTGATGTCGTCTGAAATGCTCCGATTTTAAGCTGATATCCAATGCAGCCGTTGACAGATATCGCACAAATAAGGCTTATATTTCTGCCTCTTTGCGTTGGCACTGTTAAATATGGAGTTTGTCCTAAGGGTGCATATCCATAATTAGCACTCATATGAAGATTGAAACCTGTTTCATCTATAAAAATCAGGTCACTATCCATCAAAAAAGATATTCTATTACAATAGGTAAATCTTTGACTTAAAACCGCCTCAGAATTACGAGCAGCTACAACTGGTTTTATCCTTTTGCGAGTGTAGCCCATATCTTTAATATCACGTCTGATCGTTGATGCGTGACATCTTAAATGATTTGGTAGCATTCCTTCTATACCCACGGCGGTAAGAGCGTTGTTAGAAGATAGAGATATTTCGATTTCTCTTCTTCTTTCTTCATTAGGGCGCTTTGTGGTACCTAATTGAGTGGCGCAAACATCTGGATTTTCTTCGATCTTAACTATCCAGCGTTGAACTGATCTTTGAGTTAGTCCCGTAGCTGCGGATATGACCTTGGTTGAAGAATTTGCAGCTAGCATCCTCTTGATTGTGGAAATAATCTCATTTGAAACATGAACGTGAGATTTTCTCTGTCCTAAAATATTAATTGAGATACTAACGATTATTAGCAACAGTTTCTGAGGTGTTATTATTATGATTATTATCATTATTTTGATTTATTTCAGACATTTTTAATCTAAATATTAATAAGCGACAAACCAATTGCACTCGACGACAAATCACTTGCACGCAGCGAAAAACTAAATGCGCGTTGCGACAAATTAATTGCACGCTGCGACAAACTACTTGCACGCTGCGACAAATCACTTGCTCGTTACTGTAATTCACGGATGCAAAAATAATGAAAAATCGTTCCAAAAACTTAACTTTTTCATCTAATACTAGCAAATGGTCCTTATAATTATTACATATTGACTTTCAGGTTCTATCTTTTGTCGATTTTGGCATATTATATTTATGCATACAAAAGATTGCTTAACGTCATTTGATTTCACTAAGATTATACTTCAAAAATTATTGAAAAGTTTAGGGAGACATTAACCAGTATTTGAATTCCTACATCTTGGTCAATGATAAAGATCTACAATTTTCATTGAAATATATTTAAAATTTTATCTCTGTAAACAGTAAAAAAAACACGTGATAACATTTAAATACCATTCGAGAATCAAAAGAATGATAGAATTATAAATAATAACGTGAATATAAATAAAAAAAACTTGCGGGTTTGCAAAGGAGATGTATGATTTGACTCGATTCTCTTGTTATTTTGATTAAAAATAAAAAATAAAAATCCTTCCGAATAAATTTTTATTGAATGTTCCTACAACATAAAGCCACATAAAGATCGAATTAGTTTTTTGCCCTAACATGCCAAGCTGACTATTGTGACCATTATAAAAATTCTGCTGATTTTTAAAATGATTCTATGGTCAAGATAAAAATGAAACGGAAAAGTTGTATCGTTAAACAATGAAAAGAGGTTCTTCATACTTGGTTATGTCGAACAAAAAATTTTCTAAGAAAGATGCTGATCGTTTAACATGTTAACACCCACAGACAAGACTGCTCCCTGCCAGTTCACTTTAACGTTTTCTTAATACGCTGAACAAAGTGTAAATGCCTAATATGTTATATATGCCTACATCAGTATATACTAAACTAAAACATTTATAATTCACATTATAAAAATTACATTGAGACAAACCTTTCAGCTAGAGACTGATGATCGAAATTTTCGCATCAGATTGACTAGAGAATATAAAATTAAATTTTTTATCCATAAAAATTTTGTGCAGGAGTTCAAAAAAAATTATCAAAATCGGATTGTGTAATTAATGCACAGTTACTTAAAGTTAATTTGAATAATATCTTTTGAACACATTACAACGCCTATACATATTGGACACAATTTTTGTTCTTTAGTTGTTTTCATAAACTAAATTATAACAAATGTCAACGTGCTGCGATCCGCCGCCCGCAACTCAAACAATATATAATAATAATAATCTACATTGTTATATTACTCTTCCCCCCGTTTTCGTTTTTCGAACTTTAGAAATTCGCTGTAGGGTAATGTCGGTGGGTGGCGTATTCTAGTTGATCTTCGTAGGGGCACAGGTCGATCATTTTCATTGTTGACTTCTTGGTTTTTCACCTCATCTAATTCGGCCGTACATGGTTCTTTTGCAGCCATTTCAGGAAATCTTTTACATTCATCGACGATATTTACTTCTTTCATAGATTCTTGGTTTTCATCACCCGAAATCGGTTTTTTTAAGTGAATTTGATCAGCATGCTTCCGCTTGATACCTGATTCACAAGAAACCCTGTAAGACAAGTCTCCCTTTTTTGACTCGATTATCCCCGGATAAAAACCTTTTTCTAGCTCTTTTTTTATCCACACTTTATCCCCAGGAACAAATTTTCTTTCTCTTGTTCGTTTGTCATGCTGTTTCTTCTGCCTCCACATTTCACTTTCGATTTTATTGTTTACATCCGGTCTTATAGCATCGATTAGGTTTCGTGGGGCTTTCCTTAACATAAGATCTGCTGGTTTGCGCCCTGTTGAATGGTGGGGAGTATTCCTGTACCAAAACAGGGTTTTCGCTAGTTTCATCTGTACGTCTTCGATATCGTTAAGACGAAAGTACTTTTCTATCAAGCTTCTTATGGTTCTCTCCACTTGCCCATTAGTACGCGGATGGTATGGAGCCGTTCTTGCATGGTCTATTCCGTTGATCTTGCAAAATTTTGCGAAGTCAAATGACGAAAATTGGGTGCCGTTATCTGTAACAATGATTCTAGGTAGGCCGAATCGGGAAATACAGTCGCTCAAGCATTTAAGGATTTTTGCTGTAGTTGCATTTTTTACGGGGTAAACCTCCGCCCATTTAGTATACGAGTCCACGATTACTATCCAGTAGACTTGATCAACTAGACCTGCAATGTCAAGGTGGATTCTACTCCACGGTAGACCAGATATGGGCCAAGGATTTAGTGGAGTTTCGGGATCCCTTTGTCGGCTTGATTGGCATATATGGCAGGCGTTAACAGTTTCTTCCACATCTTTAAATATTCCCGGCCACCACAATTGGGGCCGTATTAGTGCTTTCAATGCACTGATGCCAGGATGGGATGCATGAAAATATTCCAATATTTCTTTTTGAATGCATGTCGGAGGTATTAATTTATCTTGGAATAACAGAATATCATCATCCACAGAAAGGTCAAAACGTTTTTCGTAATAAGGAGCGATCTCGTTATCTATCTTGTTGTTGGACGGCCAACCATTGTTTAGGTAACCCTTAATCTTGAGAATAGTTTTGTCGCTTCTTGAGTATTTTATCAAGCTATCCTTTGATAAAAGTGTTACCTCGTTTACGAATCTAGTGAACACCGGTTTTTCGTCCTTCACCTTGTCACTCTCTTCCCCGTTCGATTGTGGTTTTCGTGACAAATAATCCGCGACTGTATTGGCAGTGCCTTGTAGATACTCTATCTTAAAAGTATAAGCACTAAGTGTTAAGGCCCAACGAATGAGTCTTGATGACGCAACTGTTGGAATGCCTTTGTTTGGCCCAAATAAATGCTCCAGAGGTCGATGGTCACATCTTAGGGAAAACTCTCTGCCAAACAAATATTTATGAAATTTTTTAAAGCTCCATACAATACTTAGCGCCTCACGATCAGTAACTGAATAGCGAACCTCTGCATCTCGAAGTGTTCGTGAGCAAAATGCTACTGGTTTTTCTACCCCATTAGGAAATTTATGTGTTAGCATCCCGCCAATTCCTGTATTAGATGCGTCCGTGTACAATGTTAGTGGTAATTTTTGAGAATAATGGGCTAAAGTATCTGCTGAACCAATCAGATTTTTTATTCTAGCAAATGCTTCTGAGTGCTTTTCCGTCCATTTCCAATGTTGATTCTTTCGATTCAACTGATATAAAGGATGGCACACATCGTGTAACATAGGAACAAATTTGTTATAGAAACCCACCATTCCTAGGAATAATTTCAGCTCCTTTAAATTGGACGGTTCCGTTGTATTGATGATTGGCGCTATCTTTTCTTCCATAGGTTCAACTCCGTCTTTATTTATCTTGAAGCCAAGGTACTTAACCTCCGTTTGAAAGAAACGACACTTATTTTTTGATGTGGTGACTCCACAAGATTTTAATATGCTGAGAACTGTACGAATATTGCTGAGGTGTTCGAAATCGTTTCTTCCGGTAATTACAATGTCATCGAGGTAGCAAGCTACTCCTTTGATGCCCGATAACATGTTATCCATAAAATTCTGGAAGATAGGCGGGAAGCTCGCTAACTTGAAAGGTAGTCTTAGAAACCGATAGAACCCCAAATGAGTCGAAATCGTCAATAACTTTTTAGATTCCTCCGATACCGGAATCTGTAAATATGCATTTTGAAGATCAATGATAGAAAACAGCTAGCCTCCTTGAATTTTCATCATGATATCATCGAACTCAGGAAAGGGATAAGGTTGCGCGTCAATAAAATTATTCAGTGAAACTTTGAAATCTGCACAAATTCTTATGCTTCCGTCTTTTTTATGTACGGTCACGATAGGAGAGGACCACGACAATTGTTCTTTTATTGTGTCCACTTTTTCGATAATTCCTTGCTCTTCCCATCGTTTTAACTGTTCTTCGACTTGTTGTTTAATTGAAAATGGAACTGGTCTTGCCTTAAATAGACGCGGTATATTATCTTTCCGTAGTTTAATATTCGCCTTGAAATTTTTTACTACTCCTGTTTTTCCAGAAAATACTTCCGAAAACTGAGTCAGAATGTTTGTTAAATCGTTGTTTCTGCAATTATTCTCAACAAAATTTGCTTCTTTCACCACTTTATTGATTTCGCTCTTCTTCAACTCGAGGTTGAAAGCGTAGATCCAATCCAGTCCCATAAGTGGGACATCGTTACCCTCCGTTACATATATCTCCAATTCTTTTCGCACTCCTTCCAAAGTAGCCAATACTTTAGCTTTTCCTTTAGTAGGAATAGGAATGCGCATATATCCAAATAATGGTTTACATTTCGATAATCTTGGCATACCTATTTCTTTCCAAAGTTGTGCTCCGATACATGACACTGACGCACCCGTGTCAACGTTCATGTCGATCTCTCTATCCTTGATCATAATTTTCTTTAGCATTTCATCGTTTTTAATCACTTTTTGGTTAATATTAGACAAAGAGTAAATTTTTTGAAAACTATCTACTTTAGTATTATGTTTATTTGTTTCTTCTTCTTCTTCTATAAATTTGACTGTCAAAGCTTTAGTTTTTAAACACACTCGGCCGAAATGCCCTCTTTTGCCGCATTTAAAGCATGTTGCGTTCAGTGCTGGACACTCTTTTATTAGGCTGTGCCAAGCTCTTCCACACCTTAGACAGTCTCTCTGTTTAGCTAAGGGCCTTCGATCCTCTCTCAATTCCCTTTGACCGCTGTTCTTGGCAGTTGAAGACAATTTAAATATGCTCTTGTTTGATTCTTCCTTTGATGTTTGTTCAGTTAATTCCAAAGATAGGGCCATCTTCTCGACAGTTAGAAGTTCGGTTCCAGGCTCTTGACATGCTTTCTTAAGCTCCTCCTGAATTTTTGTGTTTCTAAGGCCGATAATAAATTGGTCCCGCACTCTCTCATTCAGACTCCTTCCGAACCGACAATTTCGCGCAAGTGATTTTAGTTCCAGCAAAAACGCGTTAAACTTCTCGTTTTCGAGTCGATCTCGATTTTGAAACTTTTGTCTCTCATTGAGGAAATGATCGGCGGTTTCATAATAGGTCTCAAGACACGTTAATATGTTCTCCATTGACACAAAGTCGAATGTTTCCGTGTCAAAGTAATTCATCAAGAGTTGAAATACTTCGGCGCCCGCGGAGTGCAGGAAGAGTGATTTTTTTTCTTGTTCGTCAGTCACTCCATACAATGTACAAGCAAGTTTAAATCGGTTGATGTAACTTCTCCACGCTTCTTGTTTGATGTTAAATGGTTCGAATTTAAATCCTTGTTTTATTTTGTTCATTCCTTGCTGTTTTCAAGCCTTGTCGCCAATATAACAAATGTCAACGTGCTGCAATCCGCCGCCCGCAACTCAAACAATATATAATAATAATAATCTACATTGTTATATAAATTTTCGTTATTATTTATTTAGCGTGTGTTTTTATGCTCAAGTATCATTTTTAGGTCAAGGTTAAAGTCATATTTTCCCTACAGTAAAGTAGCGCAATAACAAATTTCTAAGGAGTCAGCAATTTATCGCCTTTTTTTAGCATATCAAATGTAAAAAAAATTTTTTAATTTAATCAGCTGGGTTCGATAATAAGTTTGTATTATAAAACAACGCTACCCTAAAAATAATGCTGAAATATGTAAATGCTGAGTTAACATCAAATAAAATGTATCAGAAAGAATTTTTTTAATTTTTCATATTTTTATATTAAATATTAAAAATGAATCAAATGTTGTTTGCAGTTTGCTTAATTGTGTGATTAAATAATGTAAAAAAATCTTTTTTCAAGATTTATGTAGCACAAGTTTATAGGTAAGATACAACGTAACTTAACACAAGATATGATTATCATAAACGAAATAATTTCCATTTTGTCTATTCCGTTCAATTTTCTATTTATTTTGATCAAGGCAGTAAAAATAAGTTCTATCAAGGGAACTTAAAAACAGAAGCTCCTATGATAATAAATTATTGTGAAGCATATTTTCTCACACAGTTGTGCAATAATTAGAGTAGCTTGGATTGCTACAACTTTAAGTTTATCAAAGAAAAACAACAAATTTTTTGAATAAAGATATGATATTTTAATACTTGGTCAATATTTATCGTACTTACACGTTCTATCGTGTTTAATGTCACGCGAACTCTCTATCAATAACTTATATTTCATGTGTAATTTACGAATATAAATTTTTCATGGTATTTTAAAGATAGATATAATTTAAAATGAAAGATTTTATGCCTTATTATCCTTAACTTAGATTTGACACAGAAAAAATGAGTATTTCTTACACGAAATTATCATTGAAGCGTAATTGTCTGATTAAAATTTTTTATTAAATTTAAAACTTTTTTATCATTTTAAAAAATGATTCTGTTATTCAGTTGCTTTCTGACAAAATATGATTGATAAATATATTTTGGCTTACTCGAGATGCGAAATAGATTGAGTCTTGTATCATTTCTTCCGGCGCGTAGTCAGACGAATCAAAAATATCATACTAGATTTAATATTAATTTTACTGCTCCTTTTTCTACAATAACTCCAACGTCAATCGACAGAGGCGTTTTAAATATTACAAAATGGTCAACTTCTTTGACAAGATTTCTAAAACTCGGACTAGTGTCACAAAATATATATATTATGTCTTAAATTATGTTAAAATATTACTTGAAAGCAAAATTAATGCGAAGCACGCTTTCATAAAAAATATTACTGCCTTTTGATAATGGATCAGTTGTTAACTTAATCCTAATCTTCTTAAAAATATATTTCGTGCTTTTCGTCGAAATGGATATTGAGTTACTTTAATGTTATTTAAAAAAATGACGATTATGTAAGACTTATTTACATATCTAACTTATGCTTGTATTATTCCACACAGGTAATAACATCAAAGTCTTATTACTAAGCTCATTACGTTAATTTAAATCGTTTTGTTTTTCGAGTTAAAAAAGATAGATTGCGTCGCTGTAAATTTAAATACCTAAAATAATTAAAGAACGAGTGATATATAACTTTCTAGGTAAAATGGTAGTATGACAATAATAATCTGATATAAAAAATCAAAATTTACTAAAAAAACTTCAACGAGTTACTGTATAACATATATTTATATTTTAGTAATTATTAAGTTAAATCCTAACAAAAAATCTCAATTTACACTCATTATCATTTAACCAATTTAATAATGTTTTATTTAATTGATTCAAAGTTATTAATTTTTTTTACATTCGTTCTTATAAGCTAAATTTTAGGAAATAACGATCATTATACAATGAGTTTGACCGAATGTACTTGAATAAGCCAGTAAAAAATGTATTAAAAAACTTATGGGATGCAACTAAGATAGCAATTTTTCTCAATTATTGGTTTATCAGTAAATATTAACATAATTATGTTTTTCTGAATCTGATTTATTGCTTCTTTTAATTCATTTTGCTGTAAACTAGTATAGAAATATTTAGTAAGCAGATGCGGCTGATCTTATTGCTCGCATTATTACTTTATAAACTCCAAAAAAATATATTTTGCCTAAAATTCACATAATAATTAAAAATCTATGAAATTTTTATCGAATGATGAATTTTTAACAAGAAGTTTTTATGTTAAGATCAGATTAAAATTTTACATAAAATCATGTTAAAAATAATTTTCGTGTTTTCAACATACAACATGCGCAAATATTATAATTTTTTTGTAATCATAGTCGTTTTTTAATGATCTAAACATTTTTTTTCTTAAATGATTAAACCGATATTACAAAACATTCGATGTGTATTAAACAATAAAAATTTGGATACTTTACAAATTACCGTTTTATGATAGATAAGTTTATTTTAACACGTAATTTGCGCGAAACTAATTCCCTTTTCTTAACGATATTACTAAAATTATAAACGAAGAATGAAAATATCAGATCTAAAAAATATTTTTAAGTTTAAAAATGAATATCTCATTTTTTTTCGCAATTTAATCGAAATAAATTGTTAAAAATTCCAAGGTGCGGCCGCAGTTTAAGGCATAAACCATTTCTAGCTGCTAATGTTTACAGGGAGCTATAAATGGTTTGACCTCAAACTCAGAATTGCTATTGCAAAAGCAAAATATATAGTCAGAAATAAATATTTTATTTTATTAAATATTTTCTTAAAATTTGCCGAATGAAGTAAAATGTATATTAATTCCTTTTGACATTGACATAAAAATTAATTATAATTAGCATTAAGTATCATAAATCTTTTTTATAAAATATGAATTCACATAGATATAAACCGAGAACACTGCACGTTCTATAAACTGGTGGTTTGACTAGCAATAATATCTCTTTTATTTTATTTAATTGCGATATTTTGTTATAGATAACAAATATTTAGTAGAAGGATGCCTAAATGTTTATTGATACATTTATAAGAGACTAAAATCTTTAAAAATAGATAATTTAACATAAAATATATATTTAAATTAAAAAAATGTATAAAGTTCATTAGCATAGAATTTTTTCGCCAAGGGTTCACTAACTCCTTGTAAAAAAATTTAAATTAAATCCTAATATTAGACACATTTATTAATTAAATTCTCAATAAATTATAGGATGTAAGATTTAAAAATGCAGAAATTAAGACTTTTATTTTGATGTCTAAATAAAATAAAAAATGTTTGATTAATCACTTGGTATTTTATTAGAATGTGAAAAGATTTATTTGAACTGGTTTTTACAAACATATTGCAACTTATTATCATTTTATTAACTTATCGGTGGTCAAGTTTTGTCTGTTACTTTCAATGCAATACTGAAAATAAATTTAGTCATTTTGATTCAATTATTTCGAAAATCTAGTTAGAATCAATGAGTAGATTCTCATAAAGATTTAAAAATTAATCTTTTTTAAAATTAAAGTAAAATATATCGTGGTAATGATCAATGGGAATTTATTAATGTTTTTATTTAAAAAATTTTCTGGTTTTGATGAAAATAACAATTAACATATGATAAAACTTCTAAAATCCTAAACAGGTAACCCTTGATTAGTGCGGTTGATGAATCCCTCAAACATACTTCATATAAAAAACCGCAATAGTTAGATTCAATGGCCAATGTTATACTCTACATTGAATCCACAAAATTTTGAATTTTTAAACTAATAAAAAATGTAGAAATATATTGTACCAAATAATTGGTAATAAAGAAGTAGTTTAAAGACTAGCTATATTTTAAAAACTACCTCAATTGAAAAATGTTAGTATTTTTAATTTCAATCATAAATTTGAGAGAGCAAGAGATTTTTTCTACATTTAGACGATTTTTCATTTTTCTTTTCTGCTCAGGATCTATTTAAATGAGATATTGTGTTTAAATTTCTTTAAATTAATACTTATGATTTATGTGCCAAATTTTCTTTAGTATTATTTCATTATTTTAATTATTCAACTTTATCCAATACGAATTTTTGCTGATTTTTGATTTCAATAAGATTCTCAATTGTTAAATTTTTTCAATTCTATTCCAATGATTCTTTTACAGTTCAGAGTCAATTTTATTTAGATAAGACCTTTACCAATCATTACGATTTCATAAACAATTCTATCAACGGACCCATTCAAAAAAATATAATTCTTTTAAAATTTCATACAAAATAAATCGCATATACTGCTTTCATATGACTTTCTAAAC
The DNA here is from genome assembly GCA_038021265.1 of Cyprinella venusta. Lineage (NCBI taxonomy): Eukaryota > Metazoa > Chordata > Actinopteri > Cypriniformes > Leuciscidae > Cyprinella > Cyprinella venusta. The sequence continues at coordinate 25,654 of JBBNEX010000120.1, forward strand.
TTGATTCATTAGCATGAGTATCATTTCGGCAGCTCATAAACATCAAATATTTGCCGAAATTATTTAGCAGGATCGGTAAATTCCTAGTCTTGATTAATTGTGTCAGAATATTTTCATTGTAGATCATTTTGTTTAAATTTTGAAATAATTCCTCCGTTCATTCTCCGAGACAAAGACGTCGCGTATAATAAAGAAAATGTCGTTGAATCTTTAATATTAATATTTATACCACAAAAAAGAACTCGCTTTTTAATATAACATTATAACTAATTGAAATTAGATACTCCATTTTTCGATCGAAAAATGACTTAGATTTCTATTGAAATATATATTTATTTAGACAGATTCTAGGTTTCGTTTATCTTTAAATTCCCTTTTTTATTTAAGTTAAATCGAATATTTGATTAGTTTTTGAAAATGTTTCTCAAAATTTTACGCATACTTTCACGATTATTTAAGTTATATGAAATATCAAGTTTAAGAAAGAGATTACTGAGCTATCGCTTTATTTCTGTATTTACGTCGACGTAAAAAAAGATTTACAAATATACAAATACAGAGGTATTATAATCCACAAAAGAGGCGGTAGATATAAAGATATTTATTTTTCAAACAAATCTGTGATATCATGACTCTAAGCTATATTTTTTTCTATATTAACGATTTAAAAATGAAACAAACTCTCTGCCGAATTCAATTTTGATGTCTTGTCAGTCGCGATGGTGGTGGATCATTAAGCTTTTGCTGATAAAAAAAAACGCAATAATCAAATTTTATACCGCACTATTCATTTTTTTGTATCAAAATATTTTTTCGCGCTAATCAAAACCATTATAATCAATCGTTTCCTGTATATTAATTCTCAGGGAAGCTGTATTAGAAAATAAAAGGTTTGATAATTTGCCGACCAGTGTCACAAAACTTCCCAAGCTATTCTTTGCACGAATGTTACGAGATATAAAAATTAAAGGGTATCACTAATTCAAATATTTATTACTATTACATATAAATATAGTTAACGGCAGACTAATTTTATGAAATTTCAATAACCACATAAAAGTAGGACCATTAATCGATAGTTTTAATCACACGAGAACGACATACGCAATAAGTTAAATAGACAATTTGCAGATTATACAAACTATCAAACACTCAATTGCATGGTACATACAAGATTGAGACCTAAACCAGAAAGTGCAGCGTTACTTATGTTGGTATATTGCAGAATCAATCGAACATTAATTAGGTGTAAGGCACCTAAAAACTTATTTGCATCTGCAAGACAAAATGACAAACAATTAATTCTACAACACTCGTTTTTTACGCAACGCTGCCAGGTTTAGGAGACCAACCATGACACATACACTCACAAATATTTCTAGTATCTACGAATACTTTCTCACAGTGACGTCTGACTGCGATACGAATATAGCGTAAAAATTTGGAAACGATAGTGAGAATATATGCCACGTATGCACCACGTAAGATGTAATGTACGCCATTTGTTCTCGTGTACGAATATGTTGTTAGCAATCATAAAAACAACACTCAAAATCCTTGAGCTCAGAGAATTATAAGAATGCTGAATATGACAACTAATGCATGATGTTTGTGCTCGTTAACATATCACAAATAAAATCACCAATGGTTCATCATCCATAAAAATCACAGATTTCATATTGTGGATAATACAGATTTAAAACACATTAGAATAATACATAAATAATATGTCAACCATATCTCGTTTATAGACGCTCATCAATAAATATGCGAATTTTAATCACATAAATATCAACGGCATCCAAAGATGTAAAGAATAATCAATCTGCATGTGAAACAGACAAATAATTCATGTAAATGATCGAGGCATTTGTTTTATTTTCATATCAACAACTAACACGTTGAATGAATTTTCAGAGTAATATTAAGCAGATCAAATCCTCGGGGGAAATGATTATACTGATTGATCGGAGAGACATCTCAATTTATAATCGACCGAAATAAATCTTTTGTACTACGTCCTCGCGGACAGATACACTAGCGATAAAATACCACTAGATACCATTTTTAGTCACAAAAAGATCTAGTGACTTAGCGTTAATTCCCAATTGTTATCAACTAGGTAAACGTCAGAGAATGAGTGTAATTTTATCACTCTACCGATTTTCAGTATGTTTCTGCCAAAAAAACAGACCGCTACTCATGCATACGTGACTATCTCAATAATCACGATCAATTTCTATCTCAAACTCTTGATCTTAATTCTCGAATAGTCAACAATTACGTTGACTTTATATCTGTTTCTACCACAGATACAGGCAATTTACTTGATTTTGTCATATTAATTTTACAAATACTTCTGATAGGAAAATAGCCAAAATCAGCGGAGTAAAATATTAATGACCAAAATCATCTCGTAATTCCACCATCGTTCGATTTTTTTAAAATCCCTTAGGATTTTATGAAGTCCTCGCGTAAATGTTTTTGCCTTTAAACATTTCATTATAGCGAATTGATCCGTACATCTGGATCATAAGAACTCGTATCAAGACCTGTATTTTTCGGTATATTTGTCACTATGACAAATAAAATATTTGGAATTAGCGACGGCTATTTTTTAAGCAAAAGTTATCACAACTAATGCCCGCGTGACTTTCTCAAAATTCACGATCATTTTTTTAATCTCAAACACTTGATCTTAATTCTCGTATAGTCAACCATTTCAGTTGACTTTACATCTGTTTCTGCCAAAGAAACAGTCACTTTGGTTGATTTTGTCATCAACAATTTTACAAATACTTCTGATAGGAAAATAGCCAAAATCAGCGGAGTAAAATATTAATGACCAAAATCATCTCGTAATTCCACCATCGTTCGATTTTTTTAAAATCCCTTAGGATTTTATGAAGTCCTCGCGTAAATGTTTTCGCCTTTAAACATTTCATTATAGCGAATTGATCCGTACATCTGGATCATAAGAACTCGAATCACAGACCTGTTATTTCGGTATATTTGCCACTGTGACAAATACAATATTTGGAATTAGCGACGGCTAATTTTTAAGCAAAAGTTATCACAACTCTTGCACGCGTGACTTTCTCAAAATTCACGATCATTTTTTTAATCTCAAACACTTGATCTTAATCTCGTAAAGTCAACTATTACGTTGACTTTTTATCTGTTTCGACGACAGAAATGGGTACTACACTTGATTTTCTGATTCATAATTACGGAAAATACCACTGATTTTAGAGACGTCTCTCTGTCCTAGCGATGAATTTATGTAAAAATGAATCAGTTTAATAATTTTTTATTTACACCATCTTTCGAATATTTTTTCATAGCAGCAGACGCTATGGTTGTCAATTAATGACATATATTTGTTGTTACTAATATTCAAAAACTCGACTTCTCTTGAGGGGCCCCTCGACTAATACTATTGCATCAGTAAATCTTACTATGAAGTTTTGTGTTCAACTAGGGATTAAAGTGACCGTAACTATCGTTAATTACATCCTATAATTAATTAAATTTAGCATAGTAATTAAAAGTAATTTTTTTTAATTTGAAAAATCACAAAAAAATTTTTTGAGTTAGAAAATTTTTCTAAAATTTTTAATCTTTGTTGACTATCTATTATTAATCTGTGGGATTTATCAACATTAAGCATAATGACGATAAATAAGGGAAATTAATGCGCATAAACACGTAACGGTCCCTTATTAACTGAATGGAAATTAACAATGGAAGAGATATAATTTTGGATTAATAGTTCAGAACGGTATATATTTTCCGTGTTATAATAACTATATAATCTTCTATTTTTGGTTTAAAAGCATCAATTATCGCAGGATTTTTTATATTATTTTAGAAACTCAGCTCTATTGAGCAATAAGATATTTTTTTGATTTGTTTATTCACACTACATTATATAAGTACTGCAAATATCTTGATTATCATATTAACCAAATTACTTCTCATTTTGACTCACAATATATTTTTCTTACATTTAATCATGTACTAAATAACCGCACTAGAATCCTTCATGCAAAAAACCGTAAAAATTTCAAATGAGATTGCGCAAAAAACTTTTTTTTTAATTATTAATAATCAAGTCAAATAATCAATTTTTTTTGTCAATTTGATAGTGATTTTTTTATATGATCCTCATAAGGGGTGTTGCAAATTAGATTTTTATATCTAAGATGCCAGTATTCCATCTTAGAGGTAGTTTATTGTTTAGTAATTTTTTTAAGTCAATCTTATATCATTTTTTTTGTGAATACATTACTATCTAATGCCAATGTAAGTTTTTTTCTTTTATTCTGCCAGCCCACTTAAGCGAAAAAATAAAAAAAAATAATTGAACCAGTCCAGATGAATCTTTACTTATTTCCGCATTTTTTCTGCAATTTAACGTTCATATTTTTTAGCTACTAAGTTTTTTTTTCAAATTTTGATGGTTCTCAAAGAGATTTTGTTATCAATTGTAAACTTACACATTATTTGTCAACTGTGAACAATGTATTATACACGAGGATCAGAATTCGCATGCGCAAAAAAATATTTTTAGTTTTCCGATTTTCTATATTTTAATTAAAATATAAGAAAAACTAGATTGTGGCTAATCATTAAGCATGCGCAAAAAATTAATTAATTAAAACAATTTTTTTTAAGTAGCATTAATTCTATTGATACTATTGATCGATGGGTATATGTTTTTGCATGCGTATAAAATTTATTTTTAATTTATATTCTCAAATAGATATATATACAGGTACGAATATGTTTTAAATTACAGAATAAACCAATTATTTGGTAAGATTATTTATTGCATCGTTATTTCAAAGCACGGCACCCATGAGAATTTTGACTTAGTAATTTAATGAGTTTTTTTTCATTTTTATTGGAACAAAAATTTTTATTTTATATTTTTAAAAAATATTTAAACGGCAATTTTTATTATAGAAATTTTTGTTTTATAAACAATATAATTTTAATATTCCTTTTCAAAGTCATTCAGTAGATATTTTATATATCTGTCTTTTAATGTTTGTTTTTCCCATGATAATATTAATTATGACAGAATTTTCAAGAATTTAATAAAGTTTTTGTTATGTCTAGCACCGCCGCTTAGTGCGGGCGCGTTATAGAAATATAAATAATAAATATAATAATCTATTGTCTGTTCTTGACATCTTCCCTCTTTTTTTGGTGATTGAATAAATCACATTGAAATCGCACAAAAGGCTTTCGTTCTCTTGTTGAACGTCTCAGTAGAGTCTCTGTAGGCTTGTAAGGTTCTTGATATTTTTCGACATCAAGCTTGGCGTTAGTGTACCAGTTTGGTAATTACATTGTAAAATCACACTCTTCAGAAGCATCATCTAGCGTGTAACGCGGGCGAAGTTGTTCAAAATGCCGTTTTTGTATCTCATTGGTTTCCAAAAGTTTCACTTGAACATGTCGGTTCCCCAGAACTTCTGTAATAATGGCAGGAACCCATAGTGGAGTTTTATCATTTGTAATTTTATGATTTCGGACATAGCACTTATTTCCAATCTTCACGAATTTATAGTTCTTTGGAGGTAATTTATAAGTTCTTGTTCGCGAATCATCAACGGGATGGAATGTGTCAATGTGTCCTCGTATTTGACGGTTTAAAAGAAGTTCACTCGGTGAATAACCGTTTACTCCAGGGGTCCTCCGGTAAGCCAATAAAAATTCTTGAAGATAATGTTCAGCGTTTGAACTTTTTTTTAATGCACGTTTGAATGTTTGGACAAACCGTTCAGCTGCTCCATTTGTGGCAGGATGATAAGGTGCCCCAGAAATAGTATCTATACCTCTCTCCTCACACCAAATTTTGAATTCTTTAGAGGAAAAACTTGTAGCATTATCGGAAACAATCATGTCCGGGAATCCGAAGTGACCGAAATCTTTTTCTAAGCACTTTATTGTGGCTGCTGATGATGTGCTTGGTGTCTTATGAACGCAGGGGTACTTGGAAAAAGCATCAATTACAATCAGCCAATTACTCCCCAAAAAATTTATTGCATGGTCTACGTGTACGCGAGTCCAAGGTTTCTTAGGTGGTTCCCAGGGATGATTTTCGATCTTTGGCAATTTGTTTCGAAATTTATCGCATTCTTCACATTGTCGACACATAGAGATAATATCTTTATCCATATCTAACCAATAGACTGCAGTTCGAGCTAATGACTTCATTCTTTGTATTCCAAAATGGCCATAATGTAGTATTTGAAGAATTTTTTTATGTAATTTATTAGGTATCACCACTCGATTTCCATAAATAAGACAATCATTTTCAACTGAAAGTGAAGAACTCAGCTTTTGATAGCGTTTGACATCTGAATTTGAACATTTATCCCATTTATTTCGAGTATTATAGATAACTTCTTTTAAAACTGGATCTGCTAAAGTAGCTTCTTTCAAAATCTGAGGATTTGATTTACTTAGCTGAGAACCGAGTGATGAAATACAACATATAGTATCATAATCATTTTCCCCTTCATTTTTATCAAATTCTTCGTCAGGACCTTGTGGAAGTCGGCTAAGGGAATCAGCATTTCCATGTTTGTTGGTTTCTCGGTATTCTAATGTAAAATCGTAATTGCTTAAAATATTTGCCCACCTAGCCAATCTATTTGCAGTTAACGACGGAATTGGCTTGGTATTGGAAAACAAAGACTGTAGTGGTTTGTGGTCTGTCACTATTATGAATTTTCGACCATATAAATACTGGTGATATTTGTTAACAGCATATATAATTGCAAGAGCTTCCTTATGAATTTGTGCGTAATTACGTTGGGCTTTCTTTAGTACTTTAGAAGCATTTGAAATAGGTCTCTCCGAACCATCAGAGTATCTATGAAATAAAACAGCCCCGACTCCAACATTAGAGGCATCACAAGCTACACCAATTTCAAGTTTTGGGTCGTAATGTGTAAGAATTGTATTGGATAAAAGCATAGATTTTAAGCATTGAAATGTCTTCTCGTGTTTTTGATTCCATTTCCATTCAACTCCATTATTAGTAAGTTCATAAAGAGGAGCTGCGACCGTTGATAAATTTGGTAAAAATTTGTGGTAGAGTTGAACACCACCTAAAAAAGATCTTAATGATTTTTGATCATATGGTCTTTTCATGTTATAAAGCGCATCCTTGTGAGGGCCTTTCGAGATACCATCTATGGAAATTTGATGACCCAGATATGTTACTTCTGGTTGAGCGAACATGCATTTTGAAAGGTTGCAGCGTAAGCCTTGATCTTGAAGACGCTGTAACAAAGCACGTAAATTATTTAGGTGACTGTCTTCATCTTTACCAGATACAAGAATGTCGTCCATGTATACAGACACTCCCTTTAAGTCGCATATTAACTTTGACATCAGTTCTTGAAAATATCCTGGAGCCGATTTAATACCAAATGGAAGTCGGCATTGAAGATATACACCTCAATGTGTACTAATGGCTAATCTCTTCTGAGTTTCAAGAGATAAGGGAATTTGATTATAAGCTTCAGCGAGATCTATCTTTGAGAAATAGCAATTTCCATCTAGTTGTCGTATTAATTCATCAGCAAGAGGTAGTGGGTATCTATGATCTTCAAGATACTTGTTAATCCAGGTGCTGTAATCGCCACATATTCGAAGCTTCTAACTATTTTGTCTTCGAACTGGAACAATTGGTGATGCCGCCTCATTGAATTGTGCAGGCACCCAAACTCCTTTTTTGATTCCATCCTCAAGTGCAGCATTGATTTGATCTTTTAATGCGTAAGGAACTGGACGGGCTTTGCAAAATATAGGCTTATAATCTGGTTTGAAATTGATATCCAAGAAAACACCTTTTATGCAACCCAATTCTGGCTTCCAGAGGTCTGAAAACTGTTGACATAACTTTATGCACTTTTGTTTCAAGTCGCTTTGTTTCACAACATTAACCTTTTGAGAATTATCGGATCTTAAAAGTTGATTTACAGAAATGTTTAGCATCCGGATTTCACTAATTCCAAGTAGATTTACGTCCAAGTAATTAGTAACAACGAATTCTATTGAAACCTCATTCGAATTGTTGAATTTTGCTAAATGGCGGAATACACCCATGGTTTCTATATAAGTACCATTTACGGACCGGTATGAAGTTTTTGGTCTCTTTAATGACGGCTTTCCTAGCTTCTCCAAATTTCGCAAGCTAATGAAGTTATCTGCTGAACCCGTATCAAGTTCGAACATCATTATGAGGTTATCTAGTTGAAGTGGGATGTTGATTTTCGTTCGAATTGAGGAAATAACTTGATGAACATTTCGTCTGGATGAATTTTTCCAGAATCCAGGGTGGGCTCTTTTCTTCCAGCAATTCTCTTCAATGTGACCTTTCACATGACAATTTTTGCATGTTTGCTCACGAAATTTACAATTTTGTCGAAGATGACCTTTCCTTCCGCAAGAAAAACAAGCACCAGTAACTGTTGTATTGTCACGTTTTTCATTTTTGTCAGAAATCTTGTCAACGCTCTCCTCAAACCCTTGAATCTGGTTCCTTGCTGTTTTAGATGCTTCCTCCTCCTCAGTGGCTAATTCTACCAGCTGAGAAAAGGTTAAATTCTCGCAAGATTTGTGAAAGATGGTTTTAAGAACGGCCTCGTTTCAAACAGAGCAAACTAGTCCAATCTTTAGTGCTTCATCTAACGGATCTTTTATTGAACTGAAGTCACACGTGCTGGCTTTGACCCGGACTCTCGACGCAAGCTCTCTAATGGATTCATTCGGATTTCTCTTGATTGTTGTATAGAATTTATGTCGCTCGCGAATTGTGTATTTCTTTGAATCAAAGTTGGCTTCCATGATGATACAGATCTCCTCCCAAGTTAGATGATTGACCTCTCTTGTCGGGTTCATTTGGGATGCTGCCGTTTTGATAAGATGGTACAAATCCTTAGATTGGTTGGTAAGAAATATTAGCTGAGCCCGTTTTACTAAGATCGAATTCGCCTCCACGAAGGTTTGAAATCTGCACTGGTATTCCCTCCAGACATACTCTGTCTGATTGAATGGAGCGAATTTGTAATTAATATCGCTAGAAGTAGCATAAGATGAATTGTTTAATGAATTTGTTAAATGATTAATTTGTTCTTGTTGAAATTGTATTTGAGATTCAAATCGCTTCTCTTGGATTTCTAACTGCTTGAGAGAAGATTGATAAGTTTTGAGAGCTCTTTTTCCATCTCACCCTTGTCGCCAAAATATGTTATGTCTAGCACCGCCGCTTAGTGCGGGCGCGTTATAGAAATATAAATAATAAATATAATAATCTATTGTCTGTTCTTGACAGTTTTTTATGTTAAAAATTAAAAAAAAATTGATACTATTTAGATCATGATAAATATGTCTAAAATTTATGAATTGGTTGAAAAAAAATATTCATCAAACTCATCATTAATTTTATACTAAAACTGATTTAATTCTTCTTTATAATACAATTATAAAAATACATCAAATTATTGCTAATTTTCTGATAATTTTTTTTCTAAATTCTTGCTTGTTTTTATAGAACAGACAAAATAGTCAAGAATGAAAAATTAATTATGTAAGATGCTCGCCGAATTTGTTATATTATAGTATGAAAAAAATTCAAAAATACCGATGATTCAACTTTCTCCTGCCAAACATATGTTAAATAGTTGTTAAAATTAATATATGACATAAAAATTAAATTTAAGGACAGTGAGAATGTCTTAAGTTTATTTTTTCACTGAATAAAATATCAAGAAATCAGAAATTTAATAATTTCAGCTCGTTTTCGCTATTCTTTGAAATATGCAGCTGGCTAAAGAAAAAATCTTTTTATTAATTATATATACAGTGATATCTCGCATAACGTACTCCTCAAATAACGTACGGTGCGCGAAACGTACTTTTTTTGCGCTGATAGATTACTCGCATACGAAACTTGCCTTGCACAACGAACTAAATCAGATTCATCTATTTCATTTGAATGCGCGTATTTGTTACGAAATACAATTTATTTTTGAGAACGGACGATATCAACACAGAAAATTGCTCCAAACCGAGGTTTTAATTTTTTTTTGTAAAATAACAATATATTTTATTGTCATTTTATTTAAGTACAAAGCATGCATCGCATAACAATCGTTTCGCATAAAGTAGTTACCCCAAGAACGAATTGAGTAAGTTATGCGAGGTATCAATGTATATTAAAGCCTCTTCAGAAAAGCTTATCATTTCTGACAAATATCAGTGGAGTAGCTGGAAAAAACAATTTTTGTCATTTGACATTTCTGTAAAGTAAAATAACAGCTATATTGCCTATAAGTAAGATTCACTGTTTAGTTTAGCCTTTTTTAATACAAATTAATCTTAGTTGCAATTAAACATGGCAAAAATTCTTCTCATACATTAAATCACTTCAGAAAAGTTTGGTTTACTGGGTTTGAGCCCACCTCAATGTGTGAATTTATAGGTTATGATTTAAAATGTCGACAACGTTATATTAATTTTTTAAAATAATTTAATATAATTAGTTACAATAAACCGGAAAATTATTTAACTGCACTTTTTTTTATTATTATATCTTAAATCGAAGTGTAATTTGTTATTTTGTTAAATATTAATGAGTAAACAACGTTCTAACAAAATTCCACAGTCCTCAAATAATTGAAAATTGAGATGAAACAGAGTCAAAAAGGTGGTGATCTTATTAAATTCAATGGTTATATATACACATGAAATCAACCCAGGAGCAATACAATTTATTGGATATGTCAAGATAGAAGCTGCAAGGCAACTGGAAATACGACTATTTTTTACCGAGAAGATAAAATTTTCAATAAAATTTGAGTTCATACTCATCGATAAGTTCATGGTCAAATTGAAGCCTTAAAAAAATAAATTCGCTTAAAAAGAAAGCAGTTGAAACTAATGATCCTCCAAGAGAAGTGGTCAAGTCTATAATCTCAAACACCGACAAGGCAGTTTTTGGTGAAACTTCGGGAATATTCAATTTATTTCAGACGTTAAATTATTACACCGAAGAAAATCATTCAGAGCACAGGATCTTGGAGTTGAAGAGTTAAGACTTCCGTAAAACCTATTGCTGACTGAAAGACAATGACATTTTAATCAGTTTGACCCTCAAAACTTTTGTGATATTGCTGAATATGATTACATTGTGTTGTTTTTCAGCGATAATTTTGTTCAAGAACTGCATAATGAATCCACCTGGTCGACTGATTTAAAATTTTCGATTTCGCCTAGAGCTTTTGAACAGTTTTATACAATAAGCATTCAAAAATCATCATCTGCTCCCTGTAGTTTATGCGGTGCTAAAAGACAAAAAAATCTCCACCTATAGAAGAATGCCAATTATTCTTAATGAGCTCGTTCCAAGAGTTTCTCTACAAACCATTTTGACAGATTTTGAAATTGGTGGAATTATAACATTCAAAAAAGCTTTTCCAGAGGTTGAAATGAAAAAATGCCTTTTGCACTTGGGGCAAAATATTATGAAAAAATACGCTAACAAGGTCTCATAACTCAATTCAGAGAAACTCCAGCCATAAGAACTTTTACCAGGGCGATAATATGTTTAGTCTTTGTTGAAGTCGATAATGTTGAACAAGTTTACACATCCTTTTTGACATTCCTTCAATGCCAATTGCTTGAATGGCCTTTATGAATACTTTTACCGAAACTATTTTGGCAGTCACAAACAACGACGTCTAAAAAAAGTATTGTTTCCTCCTGAATAAAGAGAATTGTCTTCAAAGTCACTTGGCTGATATTTCTAGAACCAACAATGCAATCGAAGGTTGGCACCATAAACTTAACAGCGACTTTGGATCTCAGTGCCCAACCTTTACTGAATTTACGGAAATGATAAAAAAAGATCATGAAGCGGTCTATCAAAAGTTTTTAACTCTCAGCAATGGAACAGATCTTCCTCGAAACAAAATTTATTATTCCTTAAGGCAGGAGTCCCCAACCTTTTTCCACTTAAGAGCACATTTTTCAGTACAGATCAGATGGTGGGCACCATTTATTTTTTCAATCTATATTTCTAGTTTGATATTGTTATTAATACACATAATGGACAAAAAATAAAAATTTACATATAATAACGTTTATGTTTTAATTAAATTATATATAATATTACAAGTCACTGTGATCTTTAGCATTGTATTTCCTTGGCAATTCCTTCATAATCAGGGGAGTATGAAGATAATCCTGCTCGTAAGCAATCATCAAGTTGTTGGTCACTTTGTCGAGATCTATATTTGGATTTAATTATATTAATGGTTGAAAACAATGATTTACAAAAGTATGTTGAACAAAAACTGATTTTATTTTGTATGATACGCTTTTCAAGAATGGAAATTTATTTCTGTCAACTATATTCCAGAAGTTTTCATCTGATACATTCGATTTTAACATAATGTCATTCTGAAGATCAAAAATTTCTAATTCCAGTACTTCTGCCCTAACTTAAACAAGCTCTGCAATTTGTGCAGCTATTTCGGTTAAATTTATTTTGCAAGAAAAAGGATTTATAAAAAAGGTGACCGTTGGCTCAATGATATTAAACTGTTGAAATCGTCTTTTAAACTGATTTTGAAGTAATTGAAGACTGGCAACAAATGATGAAAAGTCAATTTCAGCTTTGCCTATAATTTTTTTCATTGTTGGGAAATGTACAAGTTTCTTAATTTGTAGATGCGATATCTACAAAATTAATTTGGCTTTAAATGAGTTTACATGTCCTATCATTGTAGCTATATGTAAGTTTTTCCCCTGTAGCTCGAAGTTCAAATTATTCAATTTTTCAATAATATCAGTGATGAACCCCAAATTCACAAGCCAGGAAGAGTTTGTTAATTAAAAAAAATTTTAATTTTTAGAATTGAGATAATTTTTGATTTCTTCGATTAAATTGACAAACCTTAAAAGGGTTTTGCCCCTACTAAGCCAGCGTACTTCTAATGAAGTATAAGATCAGGTTCTTCAGACTCTTCAAATAGGTCTTTGAAAAGACGGTATTGTAAAAAGGCTGCTCTTATTAGATTTACTATTAGAATCACTACTTTCATGACGTGTCAATAGAGGAGTATTCTACCACACAAAACTTCTTGGTGGATAAAGCAACGGTAAGACACAAAGTTAGGAAATGATTTGTCATTCTTGCTGTGGGCGATAAATCCGTTGATATTACCAATCATTGCTGGTGCTCCGTCAGTGGTTATGGCCGACAGCTTTTGCAAAGGCATATCTATCGATTTTGCGTATGTTATGAATATGTTGTAAATATCCTTGCCTGTTGTTCGTCCTTTGATTGGCAATATTTTTGGCAATTCCTAATTACACTAAAATCACTAAATACCATCCTAACCATAACTGCAAATTGTGCTGTGTCTGTTATGTCTGTAGACTCGTCAAATTGTAGTGAGTACCATTCACATATCTCCAAATCACTCTTTAATTGAGTTTGTAAGTCTTTAGAAATAGTGTGTATTCGTCTGGTGACGGTGTTATCAGAGAGCTGTAAGTCTTTTATCGCTGACATAATCTCACGTTTGTTGCAAAATCCATCAAATAAGCAATCTGCACCAGTCAAAAATGCTTCTTTTAACAATTCGCCATCCTGGAAAGGCTTTTTCTTCTTTGCAAGCATGTGAGCAATTTTCAGAGAAGCAATCGTGGAATTCTTATATTTTACGATAGGTCGAGTAAAAACAGATTGTTGGGCAGACAGGGTAAATTTTAGTTGAGAAATTTTGTTCTTTCTCAATTTTGACTTTAGCGGATAGTTAGTATTAAAAGTCGAATGGGTTATCTGGAAGTGACGTTCAATGTTGTGTTTTTTTGCCATTGCAACACTGCTGCCGCACAACAAACAAACACAGTTATCGTTAATATGGGTGAAACAATATGATTCTTCCCATTCTGCGTTAAAATTATAGGTTCTTTGTCTTTTAGTTGTTTGATGATAGGATTTGTAAAAATTGATCTTGCAAAAATAGATAGTAATTTAATATATTCTGAATCTGACTTGATATTTCTCAAAATGGCGAACTTGCATGAGCTGATACACTTTATAAGCATACGCGGAGCAGAGAGATTTTTGTTTACGTTTACCTTGTTTATTCTGGGCTAATAATGTCCGCTGATAAAGAACTATCTTGACTCTAGATAGATAGACTCTTTTACACTTACTTTACTACTCATAAATAAAAATTTAAATATATAAGATAAATAATTTTTTATTGTGTTCGTACAGAGGCGGGCACATGTAAAATGATTAGCGGGCACAATGGTGCCCGCGGGCACGTGGTTGGGGACCTCTGCCTTAAGGGATCAACTCGTGACATTCATCACAGAGCGAATAGAGATACGCCCAGAAACTTATATTTTAGAAATGACCGGTTTCATTTACTACACATAAATATTAATATCTTAATTTTATTTTCTCAATTTTTTTAAATATAGTGATAATACATATATGAGATACCATTCATTTCATCGATTTAATTTTTAAATCATTAATATATAATTTATTTTAAATAATATCACTGTCGACATTTTAAACGGCTAAGAAATATTTTTACTGCGAAGAAAAGCATGACAAGGCTTTTTTGAGATTAAGGAATATATTACTTCACCTACTTGAACTTTTATTTCCTGATCATAATTGGAAAATGTGCTTGAGGTATGATTTTTCAGGCTTGCAATTAGGATCGGGATTTTTCCAGATAATAAACAGAGTTAAACATCCTATTTCACTTTTTTTCATAAAAATTTTTTATCTGATAAGAACTACATTACTGTTTATGAAGAGGTTTTTTTAATAAAGTAGGCACTAATAAAATTTCGTCCCTATCTTCAGGGATATCGATGTCACTTAAAAATTGAGAATGACCTCTTTTATTCCTTAATATTTTTTAGGATTCACGGAAAAAAGGTCATTTTGGTTAACTTTAATTGGTGAATGGGATTTTTAAATCGGGAATAGGACAATTAATCACCGGATAATCGATCACGCGCAATCGCTCACATTTTATATGCGATTGCGCAAATTTTTAATGTCGGAAAAATAAATTATTTAATGAGATGATTGTAAAAATTAAAATCGAATGGAATTAAAAGTAATAAAATGATAAATTGCACCAGATTACGTAATAGCTATGGATATTTGTGCGAGAGCTCTTATTTTTTGGGTCAATATCTGACAAATTTTATCAAAAATTTCATCAAGTTAGAAAAAATAATAATTTATTTCATATGCTGTTTAGAATAGATTTAAAAATTGTTAGGCTTAGCCTTACTTTTGGTTTTGGTCTTATTATTTCAAAAAATAATTTTAGTGAAGTTTCGGGTTTAATAAGTGAAAGGTTTCATCTATATTTTTAGTTTATGTTAGATTTAGATGCTAAATTTTGGTTAATTTATGAGGCAAGGTTCGTAGTTTAAACAATATTTAAATTTGGCGTAGATATAGATTTAGGATTATTTTTATAAGTTTTTACTTTTCTTTTATTTTAGGTTTATCTTTAGGGTTAATTAGGCGTACGTTTCAGAGTTTCAATGTTTTTTTAATTTTTAGCATATTTTTATCTATGATTATTTAAGTTTTTTTGTTTTATAGTACAATAAATAAAAATATTAATTTTTTTGCATAAAATGTGCTTTTTGTTTGATGTTTTTACATTCGCACATGGGTTAATTTCTTATAAATAACCAATTTTTTTAATTTAACATCATTTAATGTATTTAAAATAATAAAAAAATCGTTGATTTATAATTTTTATACTTTATGATGAACATTTTATAGATTACTTAAAGCACCAGTGGCTCAATAATATAAATTCTCAACTAGAATTCTCTGTCGTGGTTTTGAGTACCGTTACATACACTTAAAATTTTTCAACGAAATGATGAGTCAAAATTATGCATTTTGCCGAAAACATTAATCAAATGATAAGTAGCAAATGTTGGACGATTACACTGAAATGAAAAAAAATGGTAGGGACGTATTCGAGAAATTGAAATCAAGAGGAAAAATAGTTTAAAAAACTTGAATTTGCGCGACCAAAAATGCTACCAGATATTCTGTATTATTTTTATTTCGTGATTTCTCTGCTTAAAGTAAGCAATATGGTACCAAAAAGCGCAAAAACCTTACTAAATCCGAAATTGCAAATCTTTTGGTTTTCTTACCATCACATTTATCGACATAAATATCTTTTTTATGAGTTAATTCACTTTTAAGTTGATTTTTTTATAAATTATTGAATTTAACTTCCATTAAAATTTTGCTCAATCGCACAAATTATGTGAGCAATTGTCCGTGATCTTTTGTCGGTGCGCGATTGTCCGTGAGCAATTGTCCTGTGAGCGATTGTCGCAGAATCTTTTAAATCAAACACATTACTGAAAAATTGACTATAGTTGCAGATGCCATCTCTCAATCATTTACAATATTTAAATGATTGAAGAAACTCAGTTGAAATACTAATATATTATTAAATAAAGAGCTGTTAAAAAATTTTTTTAAAAATTAAGAGAAAGTTGGAATTGCACAAACTTCAAAATTGTAAAAAATGGGAAAATATATCTTTTAAAAAATTAAGATTTATTCTTAGCGCATCTAAGATGAACTTTTTTGATTATTGTTTTTCCATGAGAATGTCGAAAATTTATTTCAAATTCATTTCACGGAAGCGAATTCGTTAATTCTGACATCTAAAAGACTTACAAAGCAATAAGAAATTCAATTTTCTGGACGAATATGTATAAAAAATGTCCGAATCGTGTGTAATGTTTTCTTTACCAGCTAATAAGAGATGAAAATTTTCCAGAAAAAGCTTTCATAGTTCAAAAATTTGCAACTAAAAGATTTGAAATAGGGCATAGTGATATTGCCCGTTCTCTACCAATTAATCAGAAGTGTTACAGATTCATTCTTTTTATATTGATTACTTAAATGAGACGCTTTAGGATTTTATTATGAAAAATGAAAATTCATTGACCGTAGCAAAAAAATTAGAGCAAGTAATTTTAAGATTCGGAATTCCCAAAAGGCTGATAAGGGATCAAGGGTGACAGTTTGTAGGAAATATTCTCAGTAATTTTATGCTAGAAACATTTAATTGAGAAAGCGAGGTCATCAACTTTCCTCCCTAAAGGAAAATGTATCAATCAGAGGACAGTACAATCGACGAAAGTCAAACTAAAAATCATATTTGACGGAAACGAAGTGTTTTTGGAAAACAAATTGCAAAGACTTAATTTGCTAAGGAAATACAAAATCAAAATAACAAAATATTTTCTGGTTGATACTGTCTATGGTGAAAATCTTAGATAAATTATCGAAGCGAAATTGCTAAAATTCAATGAGTTAAAAAATTATGTCATCAGTAGATCGTAGAAAATTTCTAAGAAAATATTTGACAGAGTGTCTTTAAGACAACATAAGTACAAAAAAATGCAACAAAAGATTAATATATGAGATAGACATAATTTTAACTAGATAACCTTTACTTCAAAGCCAAGATCAAGTATTCAGTGGCCTCTCTGAATTATCAAGGCTAAGCCACCAAACTACACAATTTTTTTTTATTCCTCAGTAAAGAAAATTCATCAATATAAAAGCGAGAAATTTATTAACCCAAATTATAAAAGCGAAATTAAACAAGCGATAAAATGGGAATCCGAGGGAACCAAAGAGGAATATGGATCTGAAAACGAGTTACCCTCTAAAGAATTATGCAAACTGAAAATCGAAATACCCCAGAAAAATCTTGATTATGTACTGAACTATCTTACAATTTTTGTAATAAGTAAAGAGATATCGTATAGCGATTACAAAGATAATTCACGAATTAAAGAATAATGAAAATAATTATCCATATCCTCACCATCGGATTATTTACATTATAAATCGAACATCTAAATTAGTTTTATATGGTCATGATTGATTAAAGCAGACTTTAACATTCTGATAAAAACAAATAATAATGTGTCAGGAATTCTTAAAAATTTTCCATGATATCACAAAAGGATCAACCGATATAGAAATTTTTGTAAAATATAAAATTGCCATTATAATTAGGAATGGCCGAGATCTACTTAAATCAAAAAAGAAAATCTTTATTTACTCTTTTGTTAAGTATTTTTAAGCAGACAGAACAGAAATTAACACTGATTTTTCGGTAAAAAATGTAGAAGGTAAATATTAGATCTTATAGATTTAGTTTCTGGTTGGCTACATTAAAATAATCAAGCGCTATTACTAAACTCATTATTCAGAGACATTAATCCACTTCTAGTAGAGGGAAAACAATAATGTAGCACTTAGTCAAAAACGCACGGTGAACAGATGAAACTAAAGCTCATTGGCAAATAATATGGGGGACGTCCGTGGATCAACCAATTATTCCCATTAATCACTCAATTAATCTACGCAGATAAAATTATAAAGATTTATAGAATTTTTTCAATACCGTAAGTCAAGCCGCTCAAATATCTCCAACAGAATTTTTTAAATTTTCTTCAAATTTAGTTAAATCGATGATATTTATCATATTCTGTCAAGAATTTTATGTAGTTAAAGCAGATATTTTGTCAGCCAATAATAAAGCATAAAATTTTTTATCCTACATTACAATAATGTTAAGATTTTACTAGAACATGTTGTTCCATAAAAATTTCCCAATCATTGATACAAAAGTTAATCGTTATTCAGCATCATAAAAACTTTTTAATGATTAAAATTAAATTTATGCTTTGGTTATTCGAAATATAAATGTAAATACAAAAATAGAATTTACTTTATTTCAGATTCAGTAAGAAATACATTTTTAGTGCAAAAATAATGTATTAAAATACATTCTCTACTGAAAAATGAAATTTTAGATGTATCAATAGTCATATAAATTACGCAGATCAAAATAGCAGATAATTTTTGACAGTTATAAAGCCCAAAGACACCTTATATTATTTAGACCTAATTTTATAGAGATGAAAAATAGTAATTAATAAATTTTCTTCAGCGAAACTTCTTAATCATGGCAAAAAATATTGAAAAATTTAAACACATTAATCGTAAATAAATTTTCTACTCAAAAATTACGACTTACACCTTTTGAAGTTCAATTTGTCATCTGAGTAAGTTCAATTTGTCATTTTTCGCGCATGTGTGCATTATCGATAATTCAATTTGTCATTTGCGTTAATTCAATTTGTCATTAAAAAAATAAAATTTAATTTAATGTAATTTAAATCTTTAGGGGGCTTTTGGAGAAAATATTTGAGATTAACTGACCTAAAACTGACATTTTCTCTAAGTTATATGACTGAATGTCGGTTTTATGAGATTTTGCTGATTTATGATGTTATTTGAATTTTTGTTCGGATTTTTCATATCGCGAACCTCAGCTCTGTTGGATTGAGCTGTGGGGGTAATAAATTGGTAGATATACTATTTTAAACCACCGAGATTCGATAAATTTTTTAAATTTGTGTCATCGTCGAATTTAATATAGATTACATGTTACCTCAAACTGTCCATAGCAATGTATTCGACCTTGAACTCAATTTATCAAATAATTTTTGAATTAAGACAGTAAAATGCAAAATTAAAAAAAACAAAAAAGTGTTTTTTTTTGTGGATCAAAGCCAGAGATGGCATCGGCGAAGCCGCACCCATATTCCGCCCTTGATATTTCGGCATAACAACGTTAAACGTTGTTCTTTATGTGCTCTTCCTAACGAACTTTAATTTATGTATCTTCTATCCAACTCATCTACATAAACAAGGTCGTCAGCACCACCAAGAAGTTAAATAACACTAATATATTTAGTAATCTAAAAGAGTCCGTGGGACTTCAAATCTTAATTGAATAATTTTAGCTGTGTTTCTCAATTTTGGAACTAGCCTGATTTCTCAAAAGTGATGTGAAGTCTTTAGAGAATTTTATACTGTTTTTTTTGAGAAATCATGTGCAAATTTGGCTAAAAGGTAATAATTTATTCGATCTTATGTTAGTAGCGGTATTCGCTCAAACATTTCTCCAATCCTATATATATGTTCTTGATAAAGCTAAAAATTTCAACGACGGCGGCTTTTAGAAACTGCGTTATTTCCAGTTTCTTATGATTTTACTTACATTTGACAGAGATTTTACTGATTAATAATAAAAATTCTTGACACGTTATTTTAAAGCGTAGTTGAGTTATTTTAAAATCTATGATATCATTACAATGCGATTACTACTTAAATTTTTATTATAATAATTTTAAAAATTTTTCTTCATTATATTTTTCAATGACAAATTGAATTTACGCAAATGACAAATTGAATTATCGATATTGCACACATGCGCGAAAAATGACAAATTGAACTTACTCAGATGACAAATTGAACTTCAAAAGGTGTAATAATTTATTAAATGAAAAAAATTTATATTTTTTGTTTAAAATGTAAATATATACTTCTATTTGTTTTAAAAATGATATAAGTTTAATTAGCTTAATGAAATATTTAAAAAAAATTCTTTAATTAATTTTTGTGCTGTATGCAGACAGATCAGAAACCCAAATTGAAATCACTTGTCAATTTTATCAACTTAAATTTGTATTTATCACCGTTAAAATGAACATTTTTACATTTTAGCAAAGAAATTTCATCTTACTTTAATGTCGATTTAACTAATATATATGATAAAAATACAAATCTGATCATATTATTAAATCCTAATTAAATAATATCGACCCTTATTTGTGTCAATAACATAAAAATTATTCTTAAAGATGTCTACGGAAAAATATTTTTTTCACCCGTCAAAAAACAAAAATGCAAGTAATAATAATGTTTAGAGAAATATATGTTATAATTATAGCTTCATAATTAATTTTTACCAGCTTTCAAATTTCGTTCTGGTGTGAGATTATGCAATATAGCTATTATTGCACAAAATAATGTTGTATCAATAAAAATTATTAGAGAGATCAGTTTTCCTGCTCCTTGAAAGGTTATATAATCAAAAAAGTATATGTTAGTTTCATCTATCAATAACTAAACAAAAATACTGCAATTTTTTCCCGAATATAATGGATCGCACACTACAAAGATCTGTAGCCTACACAATAAAAATGTGTCACTTACGTATTTTTGAAATTTAATACATTTTCCATGAATACATTTTAATGGACAGTCACCATATTGGCAGGATTTTCCATTTGTTTCTTGTTCACAATGGCATTTTTCGGTTCCGTTGAGAATTGTACATACACCTAAGATAAGAGATTATTGCAAACCACTGTTCTTGCAAATCTTTGATGGAATTTTTAGGCATATTTGTCGATCGCACGCTTTTCCAATATAAGGCATGTCACATTCGCAAACGTCTGCCATAATACACTTACCATTTCCATTGCAGTCATTTTTACAATTTATTTTTTCGCAATGTTTGCCCTGATATCCTTTAAGACAAGAGCATTTTATTTTATTATTTCTTATTTAATACATTTTTGTACTTTATTGTGCATTTTCCATTTTTACTACAAGAGTTTTTGGTACATTTTGCTTCTTTTAAAATAAGAATCATAAATACTCGCTTCGCAAGTGTAAGGATCTAAAGCACCGTTAATACAATTTATCTTGCCACTCTCATTTTCACAATATTCAACTCCAGAATAGCCGTGCATATTTTACTACATCCCATACCAACATATCGATAACAAATGGCTCTAAAATAAATAAAATCTTACAACCCGTATGATGCATCGATTTTTACATTTCTGTAATATCCAAAATGATCAAAGTTGTCGAATATCTGATTAGATGTCAGATTGAGTTGATCATATTGAAAATGTTCAATAACTTCATCATTATGATCTGATGCATATAGAGCTATTTCAATTTTATTGGGTATCTACTGTAATTATAAAATTTGCCTCATCAATTTCATCAAACAAGTATATATCATACGCAGTTTTTCCAGAAAGGCTATCTTTTGAATGAGTAGAAACTTCTCTAACATCATTAGTCGTCATTAGGATCCAAAAATCACACGGAGATCGACAATATGGACTTTGTTTAGAGGTGCAACATCTTCCGTTGAAAATTCTGAAATATTTCCATAAAATATTAGAAATCTTGCAAAAAAAAAATCGAACATATTCATTTTTATCTATTGGATCATTTCTAATAAAATTTAATGTTTACTGAAGAGATCCCGAAAAAAACATCTTCGCCCCTTCTCCCAAAGTCTCGCGGTAAGAGTATCGCATATAATATTTCGTAAGTGAATATGCTAGAACATCAGTCATTTTTGATTCGTTTTCGATATTTGAAACAGCAAATCTCATTACTGTCTATTTGTAATATAACATTTATTGATAAAATATATGATAAAAATTTATACAACCGGGTCGACTTATAGCGCATAAGCATTAAATAATGATTAATGTTGGCCCTTTTATATATATTTTGCACATCATGCTCAATTTTTCTTTTTTTGTATTCAATCAATTTAATATATTGCTATGCAGATAGCCATTTTTGCCAAATTTTTTGAAAACTCGAAAATATTTTATTATATTTGAGCAGCCATTGTTGATAATAAAATTAGATTTACTATGTTTTATGTTTGTTAATCTCAAATAGTTTTATCTGAAAAAAAAATAAAAATTATAACCAATTATGACTTTTGACGCTAAAATGTAGGAACCCTCCAATCTTAAATTTTTTTCTAATCGAATAAGAATCTAATCGACAAAATTCATGCTTTTAATTTTGCCTTCGATTTTTAGGCCAAATTATATGCTTAAATCAAAATATTTTTAAATAATTTAACATTATAATAAATATAATCGGATGAAACGATTGATTATTAAAAAATTATTTGATAAAATATGTAAGTTATGCTCCTGAATTCATAAATAATTATTAAACGAGTTATTTATCACCTAAAATCGAGATATATTGAGCGCAGATGTCAAAAAACTTAATTAGCTTTGCATTACGTTATTGAATATATAAAATTGCACAAATTGAGCAGTTAATCTTCAGTTATGAAAATTTTCTGCATTTTAAAAAAAGAAGATTGAACCCTTAAAGGTACCAGACATTTTAATTTAGTTAATAATAGTGCCTGCTAACTATATATAGATTCTTAAATTTCGAATAGAATCTGTTTTTTTATTCGAATTCGAATCTCGTTTATGATTTGATTTTGAATCGAATATTCGCATGTCTTTACTAAAGAGCACAACTTTACGCAAAAATTTTTTTATTAATAAGAGTTGATTATCCATTATTTTTCTGTTAAATTTTAAAAACTATTTAGAAAATTCATGTGTTATAAAATTCTTATCATAAAACATGTTAAATTTGAAATATCTGATTATTTTTTAGGTTTTTGATGTCAAAATTGGATGAAAAGGTCATATGGGTTGTATTCCCTCTTAGGAAAAGGTCGATGAAAATTTATCTTAGACTTAATGTCATCAACTTAATAAGATTACTTTAAAAATATAACAGAGTGTAGAACCATGCTGAAGCTTCGGAGGAGTTCGGATTAACCACGCTATTAGATTACATATATCATTATAATTATTATCTAATGAATCCTCTACAAAATGGTGACCCAGACGAATTGAAGATGTCTCAGATCAACGCTGTTTCACTAAAATTGCCTACATTCTGGAATTCTCAACCACACGTGTGGTTCGTTCAGGCAGAAGCGCAATTTTATACGCGAAATATAACATCTGATAGTACAAAGTATTATTATGTCGTATCTGCTCTGGATCAGGATACAGCTACTCGACTGATAGATGTACTCAGCAATCCGCCATCAACTGGGATGTACGAAAACCTCAAAAACAAGCTTTTAACTTGTTTCGGTTTAACTAGGCGTGAAAGCGCATCCGATTACTGGACATGAATGGGCTTGGAGACAGAAAGCCTTCTCAGCTGCTAGCCGAAATGAAATCCTTAGCTGGAAATCACAGCTGCTGCTTGTTGTTCGAGGAACTTTTTCTACGATAACTGCCGGAGGATATTCGAATGCAATTGGCACATGAAAACTTTTCCGATCTTAATGCAATTGGTTCAAGGGCTGATGCTGCCTGGCAATCTAAGCGTTCAAATTTCAGCGTCGTCTCAATTCATAATAACGAAGCTGACGAAAGCTTAACAATCAATCGTCTACTCACTCAGAAGAAGCCCCGAAATAAAGATAATACATGGTGTTTTTACCACAGAAAATTTGGTTTAAAAGCAAAAAAATGTCGCCATCCATGCTCTTTTACTGCGGATAGCCAAAAGGGTGTAAAAATATCCTCTATCTCACAGCCAATTAAACACCAATCATTACTGTATTTGTGGGACAAAATTTCAGGAAAGAAATTCTTAGTCGACACTGGTGCTGAAATTAGTGTCATTCCTGCTTCTAATATGGATAGAGAACGACTCACTTAGGGTCAGGATTTATCAGCAGCGAATCTAACAAATATTTCCACAAACGGCAACAAAATAATTAAAATGAAATTTGGGTCAAACGCATTTTCTTGGACCGTTACAATTGCTGATGTCTTACAGCCGATATTGGGCGCTGACTTTCTTCGGGCAAATAATTTCTTGGTAGATATGAAAAGAAATCGCCTAGTTGACTCCGAAACTTATTATTCATTGAACTGTAAAAAGTTCGTTCTTGAAAAGCCTCATTTGAATGTGATTGTAGAAGACAATAACGTATTCAAGAAGTGGTTGAACGATTTTCCCAGCATATCTAGACCTAATTTCACTAGCTTAGCTCCAAAACACGACACAAAACACCATATAACGACAAGTGGACCACCCGTTTATGCACGACACAGACGATTCATTCGGAAAAGTACGCAATCGCCAAGGCGGAGTTCAATAAAATGCTCAACATGGGCGTTATTAGAAGATCCAACAGTCAATGGACATCACCATTGATTATGGTTCCAAAGCAGTCTGGCGAATGGAGATTATGCGGAGACTACCGTCGGCTAAATAGCGCTACAATTGCTGACCGCTACCCCATTCCACACATCCATGGCTTTTCAATTAAATTGGCTGGAGCAAAAATATTTTCTAAAGTAGAATTGGTGAGAGGATATCACCAAATACCGGTACTGGAAGAAGATATACCCAAAACGGCAATAACAACCCCTTTCGGGTTATTTGAGTATTTGTGGATGCTATTTGGGCTAAAGAACGCTCCTCAAACCTTCCAACGTTTTATGGATCAAATAACACATGATTGTGATTTTCTTTACGTGTATCTTGATGACATACTCGTTTTTAGTAAGTCTCATGAAGATCATATTACACACCTACGAGTACTTTTTAAAGGTTAAGTGATCATGGCATCGTGATTAACCTAGAAAAGTGCGTATTTGGTCAGGATACTATTAACTTTCTTGGCCATCGCATTTCACAGGATGGAATTTTACCGTTAGAAGATAAGGTCAAAGTGATTAAACAATATCCTCTTCCCGAAAGCACAAAAGCTCTACAAGAATTTGTTGGATTGGCGAACTTTTACCGCCGATTTATTCCGAACGCATCAAAATAATGAGACCTCTATTTGTGGCCTTAAAAAATAATCCGAAATGCCTTACGTGGAATGATGAAATGAGGAATGCATTTACCCAAACAAAACTCTCACTCGAAAAAGCGACAATGTTAAACTATCCTCTCGCGAATTTACCACTAGGACTTACAACAGACGCCTCAGATATATCAGTAGGTGGTGTTCTTGAACAATACAACGAAGGTTGTTGGAAACCACTAGGGTTCTTCAGTAAACAGCTAAGTAACGCCGAAAAAAAATACAGTGCTTTTGACAAAGAACTGTTGGCAATATACTTATCAATACGCCATTTTCGGCATATGATAGAAGGCAGGATTGCTACATGTTATACTGATCATAAGCCTTTGACGTTTTCCTTTTCGAAGAGCTCAGAGATGTGGTCTTCGCGACAGCAAAGTCACTTGGCTTTTGCATCCGAATATACAACGTCTATCGAACATATCGAAGGCAAGGTTAATAACGTTGCTGATGTCCTCTCGAGAATCCGAATTGAATCGATAAATATGCTGATTCCGGGTATAGATTTTGTGTCCATGGCTTCTGAACAAGCCGATGACGTTGACATTATCAGGCTACAAAAGACAGCTAGCGGCCTAAAACTTGAAGAAATAGTCGTTTCTAAACGTGGTGATACAATAATTTGTGATAAATCGACTGGAAAAATTCGCCCTTTGGTACCAAGACGCTGGCGAAGAATGGTCTTTGATACAATCCACAGTTTATCTCACCCTTCTGTTCGAGCTACCCGAAAAATAATATCTGAAAAATTTGTGTGGCCTAGTTTGAATAAAGATGTATCCGTGTGGTTAAGATCGTGTATACAATGTCAGAAAGCTAAAATCAATAGACACACCAAAACCGCCTTTGGAAAATTTAAAGTTATTGACAAAAGGTTTAGTCAGATCCACGTTGACATTGTTGGCCCGCTTCCTATATCTAAGGGAGTCACTCATTTGTTGACGATTGTTGATAGATACACAAGGTGGTAAGAAGCTATTCCCCTGTTTGACACAACGGCAATAACTTGCGCTAGAGCCCTATCCCCTAATTTGATAGCTCGTTTTGAAGTCCCAGTCGAAATAGTGTCTGATTGTGGAGCCCAATTTACATCTGAACTTTGGCAAGCCCTATCTAAAATGATTGGATATCAGCTAAACCATACGACTTCATTTCATCCCCAATCGAATGGAATGGTTGAGAGATTTCATCGTCATCTCAAGCACGCTCTACGAACTCGCCTTTGTAATCAGAACTGGATGGATGAACTTCCTTGGGTTCTTTTAGAAATTCGAACTACACCTAAGGACGACATAAAAGTTTCTCCTGCCGAACTTGTTTACGGATCCACACTTGTAGTCCCAGGAGACTTCTTTGATCACAGTGAGTCAGATCCTGAAACAACTGAATTTCTTAAGAAACTCAGGGAAAAAGTCAGAACATTGGCCCCAACACCTCCAAATTACCATGGTAATACACGCAAAAGTTTCAGCCCTGATAATCTGTATAAAGCTACTCATGTTTTCGTAAGAAAGGACACAATGAGAAAATCTGTAGAAAATCCCTATGAAGGTCCATTTAAAGTGATCGAATATGGGCCAAAAACTTTCAAGCTTGATTTAAACGGGAGAATCGATAAAGTATCGACAGATTGACTCAAACCAGCATTTTTAGATACCACTCGAAGCACGTCAAGTCTTGGGGGAGAACTGTAGAAGCATGCTGAAGCTTCGGAGGAGTTCGGATTAACCACGCTATTAGATTATATATATCATTATGATTATTATCTAATGAATCCTCTACACAGAGTAATTCCAATAAAAAACATCAAAGCTTCAATATCTGGAAATTCAAAAATATCATAAGGTGACATGATTATACAACGAAAGAAGAATGATAATTTTATATATTTTAATTCTGTCAGATTTTCAGTAAGTAAAAAATAACTTAATTGATGTATTCTCCTATAATTGATAAGATTTTTGTTTAAAAATTTTATTTAGGTATAAATTTTCACTTTTGTTTTCATTAAAAACTATTTAATATAATCATCTTATTCAACACTTAAAGCAGCGTTAATTTTTTTAATATTTTGTGATTAATTGATATTAATAATATTGCAAAAAACATTTATTAAACTGGGGAATATGGCATTTTTCTTGTAAAAAATTTTCATTTTTGCAATAAAGTTCGAATTAGACGTGAAATACTGTTCAAAAGAGAATTTAATGCTCTTTATGTTCTAATTGAAAAAACATACCATCCAATCTTTGATTAAAATTTGAATCTGTAGGAAGCTTGCTAAATAAAAAAAAGTTGAACTATGAAGAAAATCAATTGATTCTAATGATAAAACAATAAAAAATTTTAAAACGAGAAAACGAAATTCACGGATATCTGTACGACGGACGAAAATTTTGGCGAGAAAAATTTTGATTAATAACTTTAAATTATTTCTTTTTAAAATTCAAACTAAAAAACTTAGAAGAATTGGTAAATTGCACAAAAAATATAATTTTGTCTGACAATAATTTAAATGGTTGGATATTTGCTAATAGATTATAATAATATTCTATTCATTAAGGAATCTGACTTCTATCTCAAAAAGTTAGTCAATAAAAAAATCGGAATATTTGGGGAATTAAAGATCAGCATATAATATATTTCAACTTCTTTAACTAGCAAAAATTACAATATGATTTGCATTCTTTTTTTGAGTTATCGATCATATATATCGTACAGATCCGTTAAAACTTATGTCAACAAAAATTTTTTAATCTTGAGCTTTTTCTTAAAAATTAAAAAATTATGATAAATGAGGTAAATTTTTTTGGTAGATGATGTTTCGTCACAACGAATAAGCTTTGTATTAGACACAAATCTCCCAATAATACACTACAGCATAATTCCTTTCGAATTAAAAAATAAAATACATGCGTTGATCAATCACGCTATTCTTCTGATTTTTGTCGAAATAAAAGTTTTTTTGTAGATATATCATAAAAGAAAAATTTGATGATAATCTTAAATCGTACTCGAAATTAAATAATCAACAGATCGTTTTTTCTAATAACATAACCGAATTAAGCCTTTTGATTTCCAAAAGTTTCGCATAGGAATTTTAAATGTTCTTTAGGACACGTTTATAAGTCCGAAAAAAATAAAATTTTAAAAAATTAATAAATTTTCGCCTTAGCCTTGAGGTATTTCGTGTCGATTATCTAACTAACCCACTAAATAAGTTGCATTATTTGCCTTGATGTTGTGTTGATATACTTTTATTTGAAGCGTATTAATAAAAACATTAATATTCATTTTGATAAACCGTTTCCATGCTAAATGAAAATTTATTTAAATTTATTTAGCAGAGATTAAGATGATCAAAAAAATATTAAATCTCTTATCGTTGCAATTATTTCACGCATCGAACCAAATTTGCAGAAGCAAAAATTGTCAACAAAAACAACATATGATTGAAATGTTAAGTTTTACCAAAATTTTTGATAAAATGATGTATTTGCCTATTTATATGTTCTAAACAGTGTTTCGTAAAAAATTTGCATTCATTTTTTATTGGAACTCTTAATGATCAGTTTTTTTTAATTTAAAAAATACTTCTTTGTTAAGATCCTTTTATAATTATTCGTTTTTTTCCGCCTTGGTGATATTATTAATTATTAACTGCCTAAATTTTTAAAAAATAAAATTTGAACTTTTTAATGTCCTATTCGAAAGTTTTGAATGTCCTCTGCGAAACTAATAAAAGTATAAAATTTGTATTTCGAAAACTGATTGACGATTATTATCAAAAAATAGAGATTTTAGAGAAAAGAAAGAAAAACATAAATAAAATAAAGAATTTTTTCTTTTTTCTTTAAATCGTGTCACGGGAATTCAAATGTATTTGAAACGTAGCAATGCTGTAAATAACCTAGAAATTTGATTCTCAATGGTCGCACTTGATAAAAAAATATAAATTTTTAGTTTTAGCAGAAATTTGATGTTATATTAAAATATTTAAAAATTTTTTAAAAATTAAGATTTACATTAATACAATGAGAAAATAATGTGCAAAAAGGATTAGTTTTTGCACAAATTTTTTCATCAAGTTTTTTTTGATATATTTAAAATCTTACAGAGAAATTAAATGTATAAATATAATGAATATATAATGATCAACCTTCTTTAATTGCATTAATTCAGTGTACTTTTGTTTTATGTAATTTGAAGAAATTTAAACATTGACTCTTTTCTTGTTTATATTGTTAATTACTATATGATTTTGATCCTTAATTATTTTTTCTATCAATCAAAGTTTTAGTTGCCGCGTGGAAATCTGTCTCTAACAGAATTATTTATAACGTTATAAGGTGGTAAATATTTATGTTATAAAAATAATCTTATATATATCATTACCTGAACTTCATTATTGTAAAATTTCAAGGTTTTTCTTTTAAAATAATATTCTTTGACTTTTTTGTCTGTTTTACCCAAATATATGAAAAGATCACAAGCAGAATTCGTACACTAAATATAACTTCACATCAAAAAAAATGATATAAATTTGTTCGATCAAAAATAAATAAAAAATTATTCATGAATAATTTTGAGTACAAAATGGCTCTACTTTAGAATATTAAAATAGTATTTAAGCTTGAAATTCAAAAAATTCTAGGAACCATAATTAAAAAATAGAATTTCTTATTTTTTGTTGCCAAAAGGATATAATTATATATGCTTATCCAGACATCAAAAATCTTATAATTAAAAGATTATCAATTAATTTAGTACCTTATTAAATGAATTCAGTACCTAATTTACCTCGCCGCAAAACAAACAAGAATTAATGAATTTAGTACCTAATTTATGGAATTTTTTTAATAATCATTCATCTAAATTAATTGGTAAAATTTATCGAATTTAACTTTCAATTATTTAAATGTGGGAATTTTAACATTTAAAATACAAAATTGATGAAAAAATAAATGGCAATTTCTTAAGAAATTATTTGGTTTTTGAGTGCATGTGTTCCAGATCTTCTTCTTCCGCATATATTTTTCATAAAAAATTTAAATATCATCATTTGAGAATTATGTCGACAATTATCTTTTTTCATGCCATCAGAAACACATCCAAGCCATTTTTTCATCAACTACAGAAATCATGTAAAATCAACAAATGATTGTTTTGAAAAGTTCTATGGATTTTGATATATAGTTTTATGATGAAAACTACATTATCAGCGATTAAATTGTTCTGCTGATAATAAAAAATTATACAGCTTTTATTGTTTCCTGATGTAAAAGCCAGATATCGATGCTATTAAAATTATTAATTTTCGTCGGCAAAAATAGGTATCGATAAATAGCATTAATTTACAAGTTTTATATTTGTTTCCAACAATCTGAATAAAGCTTTTATATTTTTGCGTTCTATTTTTAATTGAACAATGATTCTGCACTTAGTAGGCTGATTCTTCGTTCCTATCTTTTTTTTTAAAAAACTTATCAGTAAATATAATCCACATTAGGGTAAACTTGCAAAATATAAAAAACTTGTAATGATACACATTTAGTAAATAATGCAATAATTATAAGCTAAAAAATTGATATTAATTGAAGGAAAGTGATAAATTATAATTAAAAAAAAAATTAATTTGATTGGCTTCGTAGGAGGCGAAGCATTTGGTCAAGACACAAAAGTTAAATTTATTGCAACCTGCAAGTCTTTTTCGAACATGTACTATTCGTATATTAAAAATTTGCTCTTGACCCATAAAAGTTCCTCCGAGAACCAAAGCCCACCGGGCAGGGTTGCTCTTTCTTCGAGCTAGGGTAGGTTGAGTTTTAGCCCTTGTGGCACTGCCTGACAGTCAGGCGCCTAAATCATCGGTCGTCATTTAAAATATTTATTATTTATTATAAAAAATATTAAAAGAAATTAAAAATTATATAAAATTAAAAAAAATAAGAAATAATAAGGGCTGAGAGCTGGTTAAGATACATAATATTTCATATATATTTAGTAAAATAGTTTTGATTTAAGGGCTAATACCACAGGCGACCGGCGGAGTGAGAATCCGCATGCGAATAAATAAGCATTTGACCAGTGCTTTCTAAACCTACTAAAAAAAAAATTAATTATCAGCCATTTTAATTTAGGTACTAAATTAATTTATATTTTATTTACTTTGCGGCTTATCAAAATTAGGTACTAGATTCATTAAATTAGGTACTGAATTCAAATTAACTGTAATTAAAATTCGTGAATTATTTCCGACAATCTATCATCTTATTTATTAAGTGTGATGCATTTTAATAATGACGCATACTTTCTTATTATATGTTGAGTATAATTTTCTAAAATGATATTTTTGACAATAAAATTTATCATAATTTTTTAATAGTAAAAGAAAATATATCGATAATGATATAGAATCTTTGATTTATATTTTCTTTCATTAAATTACCAATTTTTTCCTATTTAGCTTACTTAGAAAATGTTCGACTAAGGGATCCTTATCAGTCTAAGTTAAGTGGATTCTGCAAGACAGGATCAAAATTTTTGAATATTCTAGAAAATATTAAGAGTTGCTACGCATAAATACTCCCTTTATGTTTATAGTTGTTAAAAACAGATTTGAATGAAGAAAAGATGTTAATTTTTTATTCATACATTATATAAACTCATCATTCGCTTACGGAAGGCGTTACAACCCATATAAATTATAATTTTATTCACTTATTTA
>JBBNEX010000567.1:0-22825 GCA_038021265.1 Cyprinella venusta
TGCAAAACTCATCCGAAGGAATTAGGAAACCTAGATGCGGTAAGTGAGGGAGAAATCAACAGGTTTCTGCTCAAGAATACGGGGCAAATCGCGTCAAATAATGATTTGGGGACAGCCGTGTGTGTGTGTGTGTGTGTGTGTGTGTGTGTGTGTGTGTGTGTGTGTGTGTGTGTGTGAGAGAGAGAGAGAGAGAGAGAGAGAAAGAGTGTATGTGTGTGTAACTCTACATTAATTTAAAGGATCAAAATATCCCCATAAAGATTGCAATATCCTTTTTTTAAAAGGCTTATAAATCAGACTACGTGATATTTGTTGAAAATTCAGAAAGTTATCTGTGATAGGGTTAGTGTTAGTAATAGAAATTCCCTATAAAACATGAAAACTTAACATTGCTTGGTCTGTTGAAATGAGAGGCCTGTTTGATCAAGTTGAAAACTTGTCATCCCAGTCTCATCCGCTGGACTGAAAGAAGTTTCAGTGCACTTAGGACGCTGAAGAGTCTCCATGTTTGCACTCAGGTCTAAGTCTCATGGCCCTCTATCAGAATCCAGAGTTTTGAGAAGATTGGGGAAACTTAATTTTTCGGCCAAAAAACATAAGGGGTAACACTGTCGTTTTTTTTTTTCTGGTCAAAATTTTGAGTTTCAATATCTCGGCTCTGGAAGGGTCTAGAGCCTCCATTTTTGCACTCAGGTCTAAGTCTCATGGCCCTCTATCAGAATCCAGAGTTTTGAGAAGATTGGGGAAACTTTATTTTTTGGCCAAAAAAAAAAAACATAAGGGGTAACACTGTCGTTTTTATTTTCTGGTCAAAATTTTGAGTTTCAATATCTCAGCTCTGGAAGGGTCTAGAGCCTCCATTTTTGCATTCAGGTCTATAGTCTCATGGCCCTCTATCAGAATCCAGAGTTTTGAGAAGATTGGGGAAACTTTATTTTTTGGCCAAAAAAAAAAAACATAAGGGGTAACACTGTCGTTTTTATTTTCTGGTCAAAATTTTGAGTTTCAATATCTCAGCTGTCAAAGGGTCTAGAGCCTCCATTTTTGCGCGCTGGTCGAAGTCTCGTGGCCCTCTGTCAGAATCCAGAGTTTCAAGAAGATCGGAGGGGGTCAAAATTTCGGCCAAAAACGACAGTGTTACCCCTTACCCCTTATGTTTTTTTTTTTCAGGTCAAAACTTTGACATCGATATCTCGGCTCTGGAAGGGTCTAGAGCCTCCATTTTTGCGCGCTGGTCGAAGTCTCGTGGCCCTCTGTCAGAATCCAGAGTTTCAAGAAGATCGGAGGGGGTCAAAATTTCGGCCAAAAACGACAGTGTTACCCCTTATGTTTTTTTTTCAGGTCAAAACTTTGACATCCGATATCTCGGCTCTGGAAGGGTCTAGAGCCTCCATTTTTGCGCGCTGGTCGAAGTCTCGTGGCCCTCTGTCAGAATCCAGAGTTTCAAGAAGATCGGAGGGGGTCAAATTTCGGCAAAAACGACAGTGTTACCCCTTATGTTTTTTTTTCAGGTCAAAACTTTGACATCCGATATCTCGGCTCTGGAAGGGTCTAGAGCCTCCATTTTGCGCGCTGGTCGAAGTCTCGTGGCCCTCTGTCAGAATCCAGAGTTTCAAGAAGATCAGAGGGGGTCAAAATTTCGGCCAAAAACGACAGTGTTACCCCTTATGTTTTTTTTTCAGGTCAAAACTTTGACATCCGATATCTCGGCTCTGGAGGGGTCTAGAGCCTCCATTTTTGCGCGCTGGTCGAAGTCTCGTGGACCTCTGTCAGAATCCAGAGTTTCAAGAAGATCGGAGGGGGTCAAAATTTCGGCCAAAAACGACAGTGTTACCCCTTATGTTTTTTTTTTCAGGTCAAAACTTTGACATCCGATATCTCGGCTCTGGAAGGGTCTAGAGCCTCCATTTTTGCGCGCTGGTCGAAGTCTCGTGGCCCTCTGTCAGAATCCAGAGTTTCAAGAAGATCGGAGGGGGTCAAAATTTCGGCCAAAAACGACAGTGTTACCCCTTATGTTTTTTTTTCAGGTCAAAACTTTGACATCCGATATCTCGGCTCTGGAAGGGTCTAGAGCCTCCATTTTTGCGCGCTGGTCGAAGTCTCGTGGCCCTCTGTCAGAATCCAGAGTTTCAAGAAGATCGGAGGGGGTCAAAATTTCGGCCAAAAACGACAGTGTTACCCCTTATGTTTTTTTTTCAGGTCAAAACTTTGACATCCGATATCTCGGCTCTGGAAGGGTCTAGAGCCTCCATTTTTGCGCGCTGGTCGAAGTCTCGTGGCCCTCTGTCAGAATCCAGAGTTTCAAGAAGATCGGAGGGGGTCAAAATTTCGGCCAAAAACGACAGTGTTACCCCTTATGTTTTTTTTTCAGGTCAAAACTTTGACATCCGATATCTCGGCTCTGGAAGGGTCTAGAGCCTCCATTTTTGCGCGCTGGTCGAAGTCTCGTGGCCCTCTGTCAGAATCCAGAGTTTCAAGAAGATCAGAGGGGGTCAAAATTTCGGCCAAAAACGACAGTGTTACCCCTTATGTTTTTTTTTTCAGGTCAAAACTTTGACATCCGATATCTCGGCTCTGGAGGGTCTAGAGCCTCCATTTTTGCGCGCTGGTCGAAGTCTCGTGGCCCTCTGTCAGAATCCAGAGTTTCAAGAAGATCGGAGGGGGTCAAAATTTCGGCCAAAAACGACAGTGTTACCCCTTATGTTTTTTTTTTCAGGTCAAAACTTTGACATCCGATATCTCGGCTCTGGAAGGGTCTAGAGCCTCCATTTTTGCGCGCTGGTCGAAGTCTCGTGGCCCTCTGTCAGAATCCAGAGTTTCAAGAAGATCGGAGGGGGTCAAAATTTCGGCCAAAAACGACAGTGTTACCCCTTATGTTTTTTTTTCAGGTCAAAACTTTGACATCCGATATCTCGGCTCTGGAAGGGTCTAGAGCCTCCATTTTTGCGCGCTGGTCGAAGTCTCGTGGCCCTCTGTCAGAATCCAGAGTTTCAAGAAGATCAGAGGGGGTCAAAATTTCGGCCAAAAACGACAGTGTTACCCCTTATGGTTTTTTTTTTCAGGTCAAAACTTTGACATCCGATATCTCGGCTCTGGAAGGGTCTAGAGCCTCCATTTTTGCGCGCTGGTCGAAGTCTCGTGGCCCTCTGTCAGAATCCAGAGTTTCAAGAAGATCGGAGGGGGTCAAAATTTCGGCCAAAAACGACAGTGTTACCCCTTATGTTTTTTTTTTCAGGTCAAAACTTTGACATCCGATATCTCGGCTCTGGAAGGGTCTAGAGCCTCCATTTTTGCGCGCTGGTCGAAGTCTCGTGGCCCTCTGTCAGAATCCAGAGTTTCAAGAAGATCGGAGGGGGTCAAAATTTCGGCCAAAAATGACAGTGTTACCCCTTATGTTTTTTTTTTTCAGGTCAAAACTTTGACATCCGATATCTCGGCTCTGGAAGGGTCTAGAGCCTCCATTTTTGCGCGCTGGTCGAAGTCTCGTGGCCCTCTGTCAGAATCCAGAGTTTCAAGAAGATCGGAGGGGGTCAAAATTTCGGCCAAAAATGACAGTGTTACCCCTTATGTTTTTTTTTTCAGGTCAAAACTTTGACATCCGATATCTCGGCTCTGGAAGGGTCTAGAGCCTCCATTTTTGCGCGCTGGTCGAAGTCTCGTGGCCCTCTGTCAGAATCCAGAGTTTCAAGAAGATCGGAGGGGGTCAAAATTTCGGCCAAAAACGACAGTGTTACCCCTTATGTTTTTTTTTCAGGTCAAAACTTTGACATCCGATATCTCGGCTCTGGAAGGGTCTAGAGCCTCCATTTTTGCGCGCTGGTCGAAGTCTCGTGGCCCTCTGTCAGAATCCAGAGTTTCAAGAAGATCGGAGGGGGTCAAAATTTCGGCCAAAAATGACAGTGTTACCCCTTATGTTTTTTTTTCAGGTCAAAACTTTGACATCCGATATCTCGGCTCTGGAAGGGTCTAGAGCCTCCATTTTTGCGCGCTGGTCGAAGTCTCGTGGCCCTCTGTCAGAATCCAGAGTTTCAAGAAGATCGGAGGGGGTCAAAATTTCGGCCAAAAATGACAGTGTTACCCCTTATGTTTTTTTTTTTCAGGTCAAAACTTTGACATCCGATATCTCGGCTCTGGAAGGGTGTAGAGCCTCCATTTTTGCGCTGGTCGAAGTCTCGTGGCCCTCTGTCAGAATCCAGAGTTTCAAGAAGATCGGAGGGGGTCAAAATTTCGGCCAAAAACGACAGTGTTACCCCTTATGTTTTTTTTTTTCAGGTCAAAACTTTGACATCCGATATCTCGGCTCTGGAAGGGTCTAGAGCCTCCATTTTTGCGCGCTGGTCGAAGTCTCGTGGCCCTCTGTCAGAATCCAGAGTTTCAAGAAGATCGGAGGGGGTCAAAATTTCGGCCAAAAACGACAGTGTTACCCCTTATGTTTTTTTTTCAGGTCAAAACTTTGACATCCGATATCTCGGCTCTGGAAGGGTCTAGAGCCTCCATTTTTGCGCGCTGGTCGAAGTCTCGTGGCCCTCTGTCAGAATCCAGAGTTTCAAGAAGATCGGAGGGGGTCAAAATTTCGGCCAAAAACGACATTGTTACCCCTTATGTTTTTTTTTCAGGTCAAAACTTTGACATCCGATATCTCGGCTCTGGAAGGGTCTAGAGCCTCCATTTTTGCGCGCTGGTCGAAGTCTCGTGGCCCTCTGTCAGAATCCAGAGTTTCAAGAAGATCGGAGGGGGTCAAAATTTCGGCCAAAAACGACAGTGTTACCCCTTATGTTTTTTTTTCAGGTCAAAACTTTGACATCCGATATCTCGGCTCTGGAAGGGTCTAGAGCCTCCATTTTTGCGCGCTGGTCGAAGTCTCGTGGCCCTCTGTCAGAATCCAGAGTTTCAAGAAGATCAGAGGGGGTCAAAATTTCGGCCAAAAACGACAGTGTTACCCCTTATGTTTTTTTTTCAGGTCAAAACTTTGACATCCGATATCTCGGCTCTGGAGGGGTCTAGAGCCTCCATTTTTGCGCGCTGGTCGAAGTCTCGTGGCCCTCTGTCAGAATCCAGAGTTTCAAGAAGATCGGAGGGGGTCAAAATTTCGGCCAAAAACGACAGTGTTACCCCTTATGTTTTTTTTTTCAGGTCAAAACTTTGACATCCGATATCTCGGCTCTGGAAGGGTCTAGAGCCTCCATTTTTGCGCGCTGGTCGAAGTCTCGTGGCCCTCTGTCAGAATCCAGAGTTTCAAGAAGATTGGAGGGGGTCAAAATTTCGGCCAAAAACGACAGTGTTACCCCTTATGTTTTTTTTTTCAGGTCAAAACTTTGACATCCGATATCTCGGCTCTGGAAGGGTCTAGAGCCTCCATTTTTGCGCGCTGGTCGAAGTCTCGTGGCCCTCTGTCAGAATCCAGAGTTTCAAGAAGATCGGAGGGGGTCAAAATTTCGGCCAAAAACGACAGTGTTACCCCTTATGTTTTTTTTTTTCAGGTCAAAACTTTGACATCCGATATCTCGGCTCTGGAAGGGTCTAGAGCCTCCATTTTTGCGCGCTGGTCGAAGTCTCGTGGCCCTCTGTCACAATCCAGAGTTTCAAGAAGATCGGAGGGGGTCAAAATTTCTGCCAAAAACGACAGTGTTACCCCTTATGTTTTTTTTTCAGGTCAAAACTTTGACATCCGATATCTCGGCTCTGGAAGGGTCTAGAGCCTCCATTTTTGCGCGCTGGTCGAAGTCTCGTGGCCCTCTGTCAGAATCCAGAGTTTCAAGAAGATCGGAGGGGGTCAAAATTTCGGCCAAAAACGACAGTGTTACCCCTTATGTTTTTTTTTCAGGTCAAAACTTTGACATCCGATATCTCGGCTCTGGAAGGGTCTAGAGCCTCCATTTTTGCGCGCTGGTCGAAGTCTCGTGGCCCTCTGTCAGAATCCAGAGTTTCAAGAAGATCGGAGGGGGTCAAAATTTCGGCCAAAAACGACAGTGTTACCCCTTATGTTTTTTTTTTTCAGGTCAAAACTTTGACATCCGATATCTCGGCTCTGGAAGGGTCTAGAGCCTCCATTTTTGCGCGCTGGTCGAAGTCTCGTGGCCCTCTGTCAGAATCCAGAGTTTCAAGAAGATCAGAGGGGGTCAAAATTTCGGCCAAAAACGACAGTGTTACCCCTTATGTTTTTTTTTTCAGGTCAAAACTTTGACATCCGATATCTCGGCTCTGGAGGGGTCTAGAGCCTCCATTTTTGCGCGCTGGTCGAAGTCTCGTGGCCCTCTGTCAGAATCCAGAGTTTCAAGAAGATTGGAGGGGGTCAAAATTTCGGCCAAAAACGACAGTGTTACCCCTTATGTTTTTTTTTTCAGGTCAAAACTTTGACATCCGATATCTCGGCTCTGGAAGGGTCTAGAGCCTCCATTTTTGCGCGCTGGTCGAAGTCTCATGGCCCTCTGTCAGAATCCAGAGTTTCAAGAAGATCGGAGGGGGTCAAAATTTCGGCCAAAAACGACAGTGTTACCCCTTATGTTTTTTTTTCAGGTTAAAACTTTGACATCCGATATCTCGGCTCTGGAAGGGTCTAGAGCCTCCATTTTTGCGCGCTGGTCGAAGTCTCGTGGCCCTCTGTCACAATCCAGAGTTTCAAGAAGATCGGAGGGGGTCAAAATTTCGGCCAAAAACGACAGTGTTACCCCTTATGTTTTTTTTTCAGGTCAAAACTTTGACATCCGATATCTCGGCTCTGGAAGGGTCTAGAGCCTCCATTTTTGCGCGCTGGTCGAAGTCTCGTGGCCCTCTGTCAGAATCCAGAGTTTCAAGAAGATCGGAGGGGGTCAAAATTTCGGCCAAAAACGACAGTGTTACCCCTTATGTTTTTTTTTTTCAGGTCAAAACTTTGACATCCGATATCTCGGCTCTGGAAGGGTCTAGAGCCTCCATTTTTGCGCACTGGTCGAAGTCTCGTGGCCCTCTGTCAGAATCCAGAGTTTCAAGAAGATCAGAGGGGGTCAAAATTTCGGCCAAAAACGACAGTGTTACCCCTTATGTTTTTTTTTCAGGTCAAAACTTTGACATCCGATATCTCGGCTCTGGAGGGGTCTAGAGCCTCCATTTTTGCGCGCTGGTCGAAGTCTCGTGGCCCTCTGTCAGAATCCAGAGTTTCAAGAAGATTGGAGGGGGTCAAAATTTCGGCCAAAAACGACAGTGTTACCCCTTATGTTTTTTTTTTCAGGTCAAAACTTTGACATCCGATATCTCGGCTCTGGAAGGGTCTAGAGCCTCCATTTTTGCGCGCTGGTCGAAGTCTCGTGGCCCTCTGTCAGAATCCAGAGTTTCAAGAAGATCGGAGGGGGTCAAAATTTTGGCCAAAAACGACAGTGTTACCCCTTATGTTTTTTTTTTCAGGTCAAAACTTTGACATCCGACATCTAGGCTCTGGAAGGGTCTAGAGCCTCCATTTTTGCGCGCTGGTCGAAGTCTCGTGGCCCTCTGTCAGAATCCAGAGTTTCAAGAAGATCGGAGGGGGTCAAAATTTTGGCCAAAAACGACAGTGTTACCCCTTATGTTTTTTTTTTCAGGTCAAAACTTTGACATTCGATATCTCGGCTCTGGAAGGGTCTAGAGCCTCCATTTTTGCGCGCTGGTCGAAGTCTCGTGGCCCTCTGTCAGAATCCAGAGTTTCAAGAAGATCGGAGGGGGTCAAATTTTCGGCCAAAAACGACAGTGTTACCCCTTATGTTTTTTTTTTCAGGTCAAAACTTTGACATCCGATATCTCGGCTCTGGAAGGGTCTAGAGCCTCCATTTTTGCGCGCTGGTCGAAGTCTCGTGGCCCTCTGTCAGAATCCAGAGTTTCAAGAAGATCGGAGGGGGTCAAAATTTCGGCCAAAAACGACAGTGTTACCCCTTATGTTTTTTTTTCAGGTCAAAACTTTGACATCCGATATCTCGGCTCTGGAAGGGTCTAGAGCCTCCATTTTTGCGCGCTGGTCAAAGTCTCGTGGCCCTCTGTCACAATCCAGAGTTTCAAGAAGATCGGAGGGGGTCAAAATTTCGGCCAAAAACGACAGTGTTACCCCTTATGTTTTTTTTTTCAGGTCAAAACTTGGACATCCGATATCTCGGCTCTGGAAGGGTCTAGAGCCTCCATTTTTGCGCGCTGGTCGAAGTCTCGTGGCCCTCTGTCAGAATCCAGAGTTTCAAGAAGATCGGAGGGGGTCAAACTTTCAGCAAAAAACGACAGTGTTACCCCTTATGTTTTTTTTTTCAGGTCAAAACTTTGACATCCGATATCTCGGCTCTGGAAGGGTCTAGAGCCTCCATTTTTGCGCGCTGGTCGAAGTCTCGTGGCCCTCTGTCAGAATCCAGAGTTTCAAGAAGATCGGAGGGGGTCAAAATTTCGGCCAAAAACGACAGTGTTACCCCTTATGTTTTTTTTTTCAGGTCAAAACTTTGACATCCGATATCTCGGCTCTGGAAGGGTCTAGAGCCTCCATTTTTGCGCGCTGGTCGAAGTCTCGTAGCCCTCTGTCAGAATCCAGAGTTTCAAGAAGATCGGAGGGGGTCAAAATTTCGGCCAAAAACGACAGTGTTACCCCTTATGTTTTTTTTTTTCAGGTCAAAACTTTGACATCCGATATCTCGGCTCTGGAAGGGTCTAGAGCCTCCATTTTTGCGCGCTGGTCGAAGTCTCGTGGCCCTCTGTCATAATCCAGAGTTTCAAGAAGATCAGAGGGGGTCAAAATTTCGGCCAAAAACGACAGTGTTACCCCTTATGTTTTTTTTTTCAGGTCAAAACTTTGACATCCGATATCTCGGCTCTGGAGGGGTCTAGAGCCTCCATTTTTGCGCGCTGGTCGAAGTCTCGTGGCCCTCTGTCAGAATCCAGAGTTTCAAGAAGATTGGAGGGGGTCAAAATTTCGGCCAAAAACGACAGTGTTACCCCTTATGTTTTTTTTTTCAGGTCAAAACTTTGACATCCGATATCTCGGCTCTGGAAGGGTCTAGAGCCTCCATTTTTGCGCGCTGGTCGAAGTCTCATGGCCCTCTGTCAGAATCCAGAGTTTCAAGAAGATCGGAGGGGGTCAAAATTTCGGCCAAAAACGACAGTGTTACCCCTTATGTTTTTTTTTCAGGTTAAAACTTTGACATCCGATATCTCGGCTCTGGAAGGGTCTAGAGCCTCCATTTTTGCGCGCTGGTCGAAGTCTCGTGGCCCTCTGTCACAATCCAGAGTTTCAAGAAGATCGGAGGGGGTCAAAATTTCGGCCAAAAACGACAGTGTTACCCCTTATGTTTTTTTTTCAGGTCAAAACTTTGACATCCGATATCTCGGCTCTGGAAGGGTCTAGAGCCTCCATTTTTGCGCGCTGGTCGAAGTCTCGTGGCCCTCTGTCAGAATCCAGAGTTTCAAGAAGATCGGAGGGGGTCAAAATTTCGGCCAAAAACGACAGTGTTACCCCTTATGTTTTTTTTTTTCAGGTCAAAACTTTGACATCCGATATCTCGGCTCTGGAAGGGTCTAGAGCCTCCATTTTTGCGCACTGGTCGAAGTCTCGTGGCCCTCTGTCAGAATCCAGAGTTTCAAGAAGATCAGAGGGGGTCAAAATTTCGGCCAAAAACGACAGTGTTACCCCTTATGTTTTTTTTTCAGGTCAAAACTTTGACATCCGATATCTCGGCTCTGGAGGGGTCTAGAGCCTCCATTTTTGCGCGCTGGTCGAAGTCTCGTGGCCCTCTGTCAGAATCCAGAGTTTCAAGAAGATTGGAGGGGGTCAAAATTTCGGCCAAAAACGACAGTGTTACCCCTTATGTTTTTTTTTCAGGTCAAAACTTTGACATCCGATATCTCGGCTCTGGAAGGGTCTAGAGCCTCCATTTTTGCGCGCTGGTCGAAGTCTCGTGGCCCTCTGTCAGAATCCAGAGTTTCAAGAAGATCGGAGGGGGTCAAAATTTTGGCCAAAAACGACAGTGTTACCCCTTATGTTTTTTTTTTCAGGTCAAAATTTTGACATCCGACATCTAGGCTCTGGAAGGGTCTAGAGCCTCCATTTTTGCGCGCTGGTCGAAGTCTCGTGGCCCTCTGTCAGAATCCAGAGTTTCAAGAAGATCGGAGGGGGTCAAAATTTTGGCCAAAAACGACAGTGTTACCCCTTATGTTTTTTTTTTCAGGTCAAAACTTTGACATTCGATATCTCGGCTCTGGAAGGGTCTAGAGCCTCCATTTTTGCGCGCTGGTCGAAGTCTCGTGGCCCTCTGTCAGAATCCAGAGTTTCAAGAAGATCGGAGGGGGTCAAATTTTCGGCCAAAAACGACAGTGTTACCCCTTATGTTTTTTTTTTCAGGTCAAAACTTTGACATCCGATATCTCGGCTCTGGAAGGGTCTAGAGCCTCCATTTTTGCGCGCTGGTCGAAGTCTCGTGGCCCTCTGTCAGAATCCAGAGTTTCAAGAAGATCGGAGGGGGTCAAAATTTCGGCCAAAAACGACAGTGTTACCCCTTATGTTTTTTTTTCAGGTCAAAACTTTGACATCCGATATCTCGGCTCTGGAAGGGTCTAGAGCCTCCATTTTTGCGCGCTGGTCAAAGTCTCGTGGCCCTCTGTCACAATCCAGAGTTTCAAGAAGATCGGAGGGGGTCAAAATTTCGGCCAAAAACGACAGTGTTACCCCTTATGTTTTTTTTTTCAGGTCAAAACTTGGACATCCGATATCTCGGCTCTGGAAGGGTCTAGAGCCTCCATTTTTGCGCGCTGGTCGAAGTCTCGTGGCCCTCTGTCAGAATCCAGAGTTTCAAGAAGATCGGAGGGGGTCAAACTTTCAGCAAAAAACGACAGTGTTACCCCTTATGTTTTTTTTTTCAGGTCAAAACTTTGACATCCGATATCTCGGCTCTGGAAGGGTCTAGAGCCTCCATTTTTGCGCGCTGGTCGAAGTCTCGTGGCCCTCTGTCAGAATCCAGAGTTTCAAGAAGATCGGAGGGGGTCAAAATTTCGGCCAAAAACGACAGTGTTACCCCTTATGTTTTTTTTTTCAGGTCAAAACTTTGACATCCGATATCTCGGCTCTGGAAGGGTCTAGAGCCTCCATTTTTGCGCGCTGGTCGAAGTCTCGTGGCCCTCTGTCAGAATCCAGAGTTTCAAGAAGATCGGAGGGGGTCAAAATTTCGGCCAAAAACGACAGTGTTACCCCTTATGTTTTTTTTTTTCAGGTCAAAACTTTGACATCCGATATCTCGGCTCTGGAAGGGTCTAGAGCCTCCATTTTTGCGCACTGGTCGAAGTCTCGTGGCCCTCTGTCAGAATCCAGAGTTTCAAGAAGATCAGAGGGGGTCAAAATTTCGGCCAAAAACGACAGTGTTACCCCTTATGTTTTTTTTTCAGGTCAAAACTTTGACATCCGATATCTCGGCTCTGGAGGGGTCTAGAGACTCCATTTTTGCGCGCTGGTCGAAGTTTCGTGGCCCTCTGTCAGAATCCAGAGTTTCAAGAAGATTGGAGGGGGTCAAAATTTCGGCCAAAAACGACAGTGTTACCCCTTATGTTTTTTTTTCAGGTCAAAACTTTGACATCCGATATCTCGGCTCTGGAAGGGTCTAGAGCCTCCATTTTTGCGCGCTGGTCGAAGTCTCGTGGCCCTCTGTCAGAATCCAGAGTTTCAAGAAGATCGGAGGGGCTCAAAATTTTGGCCAAAAACGACAGTGTTACCCCTTATGTTTTTTTTTTCAGGTCAAAACTTTGACATCCGATATCTCGGCTCTGGAAGGGTCTAGAGCCTCCATTTTTGCGCGCTGGTCAAAGTCTCGTGGCCCTCTGTCACAATCCAGAGTTTCAAGAAGATCGGAGGGGGTCAAAATTTCGGCCAAAAACGACAGTGTTACCCCTTATGTTTTTTTTTCAGGTCAAAACTTTGACATCCGATATCTCGGCTCTGGAAGGGTCTAGAGCCTCCATTTTTGCGCGCTGGTCGAAGTCTCGTGGCCCTCTGTCAGAATCCAGAGTTTCAAGAAGATCGGAGGGGGTCAAAATTTCAGCAAAAAACGACAGTGTTACCCCTTATGTTTTTTTTTCAGGTCAAAACTTTGACATCCGATATCTCGGCTCTGGAAGGGTCTAGAGCCTCCATTTTTGCGCGCTGGTCGAAGTCTCGTGGCCCTCTGTCAGAATCCAGAGTTTCAAGAAGATCGGAGGGGGTCAAAATTTTGGCCAAAAACGACAGTGTTACCCCTTATGTTTTTTTTTCAGGTCAAAACTTTGACATCCGATATCTCGGCTCTGGAAGGGTCTAGAGCCTCCATTTTTGCGCGCTGGTCGAAGTCTCGTGGCCCTCTGTCAGAATCCAGAGTTTCAAGAAGATCGGAGGGGGTCAAAATTTCGGCCAAAAACGACAGTGTTACCCCTTATGTTTTTTTTTCAGGTCAAAACTTTGACAT
This sequence comes from Cyprinella venusta, assembly GCA_038021265.1. Taxonomy (NCBI): domain Eukaryota; kingdom Metazoa; phylum Chordata; class Actinopteri; order Cypriniformes; family Leuciscidae; genus Cyprinella; species Cyprinella venusta. The sequence goes on from JBBNEX010000567.1 coordinate 12,405, forward strand.
CCGATATCTCGGCTCTGGAAGGGTCTAGAGCCTCCATTTTTGCGCGCTGGTCGAAGTCTCGTGGCCCTCTGTCACAATCCAGAGTTTCAAGAAGATCGGAGGGGGTCAAAATTTCGGCCAAAAACGACAGTGTTACCCCTTATGTTTTTTTTTTCAGGTCAAAACTTTGACATCCGATATCTCGGCTCTGGAAGGGTCTAGAGCCTCCATTTTTGCGCGCTGGTCGAAGTCTCGTGGCCCTCTGTCAGAATCCAGAGTTTCAAGAAGATCGGAGGGGGTCAAAATTTCAGCAAAAAACGACAGTGTTACCCCTTATGTTTTTTTTTCAGGTCAAAACTTTGACATCCGATATCTCGGCTCTGGAAGGGTCTAGAGCCTCCATTTTTGCGCGCTGGTCGAAGTCTCGTGGCCCTCTGTCAGAATCCAGAGTTTCAAGAAGATCGGAGGGGGTCAAAATTTCGGCCAAAAACGACAGTGTTACCCCTTATGTTTTTTTTTTAGGTCAAAACTTTGACATCCGATATCTCGGCTCTGGAAGGGTCTAGAGCCTCCATTTTTGCGCGCTGGTCGAAGTCTCGTGGCCCTCTGTCAGAATCCAGAGTTTCAAGAAGATCGGAGGGGGTCAAAATTTCGGCCAAAAACGACAGTGTTACCCCTTATGTTTTTTTTTTCAGGTCAAAACTTTGACATCCGATATCTCGGCTCTGGAAGGGTCTAGAGCCTCCATTTTTGCGCGCTGGTCGAAGTCTCGTGGCCCTCTGTCAGAATCCAGAGTTGTTTTTGGCCAAAATTTTGACCCCCTCCGATCTTCTTGAAACTCTGGATTCTGACAGAGGGCCACGAGACTTCGACCAGCGCGCAAAAATGGAGGCTCTAGACCCTTCCAGAGCCGAGATATCGGATGTCAAAGTTTTGACCTGAAAAAAAAAACATAAGGGGTAACACTGTCGTTTTTGGCCGAAATTTTGACCCCCTCCGATCTTCTTGAAACTCTGGATTCTGACAGAGGGCCACGAGACTTCGACCATTACGCAAAAATGGAGGCTCTAGACCCTTCCAGAGCCGAGATATCGGATGTCAAAGTTTTGACCTGAAAAAAAAAACATAAGGGGTAACACTGTCGTTTTTGGCCGAAATTTTGACCCCCTCCGATCTTCTTGAAACTCTGGATTCTGACAGAGGGCCACGAGACTTCGACCAGCGCGCAAAAATGGAGGCTCTAGACCCTTCCAGAGCCGAGATAACGGATGTCAAAGTTTTGACCTGAAAAAAAAAACATAAGGGGTAACACTGTCGTTTTTGGCCGAAATTTTTACCCCCTCCGATCTTCTTGAAACTCTGGATTCTGACAGAGGGCCACGAGACTTCGACCAGCGCGCAAAAATGGAGGCTCTAGACCCTTCCAGAGCCGAGATATCGGATGTCAAAGTTTTTACCTGAAAAAAAAAACATAAGGGGTAACACTGTCGTTTTTGGCCAAAATTTTGACCCCCTCCGATCTTCTTGAAACTCTGGATTCTGACAGAGGGCCACGAGACTTCGACCAGTGCGCAAAAATGGAGGCTCTAGACCCTTCCAGAGCCGAGATATCGGATGTCAAAGTTTTGACCTGAAAAAAAAACATAAGGGGTAACACTGTCGTTTTTGGCCGAAATTTTGACCCCCTCCGATCTTCTTGAAACTCTGGATTTTGACAGAGGGCCACGAGACTTCGACCAGCGCGCAAAAATGGAGGCTCTAGACCCTTCCAGAGCCGAGATATCGGATGTCAAAGTTTTGACCTGAAAAAAAAAACATAAGGGGTAACACTGTCGTTTTTGGCCGAAATTTTGACCCCCTCCGATCTTCTTGAAACTCTGGATTCTGACAGAGGGCCACGAGACTTCGACCAGCGCGCAAAAATGGAGGCTCTAGACCCTTCCAGAGCCGAGATATCGGATGTCAAAGTTTTGACCTGAAAAAAAAAACATAAGGGGTAACACTGTCGTTTTTGGCCGAAATTTTGACCCCCTCCGATCTTCTTGAAACTCTGGATTCTGACAGAGGGCCACGAGACTTCGACCATTACGCAAAAATGGAGGCTCTAGACCCTTCCAGAGCCGAGATATCGGATGTCAAAGTTTTGACCTGAAAAAAAAACATAAGGGGTAACACTGTCGTTTTTGGCCGAAATTTTGACCCCCTCCGATCTTCTTGAAACTCTGGATTCTGACAGAGGGCCGCGAGACTTCGACCAGCGCGCAAAAATGGAGGCTCTAGACCCTTCCAGAGCCGAGATATCGGATGTCAAAGTTTTGACCTGAAAAAAAAAACATAAGGGGTAACACTGTCGTTTTTGGCCGAAATTTTGACCCCCTCCGATCTTCTTGAAACTCTGGATTCTGACAGAGGGCCACGAGACTTCGACCAGCGCGCAAAAATGGAGGCTCTAGACCCTTCCAGAGCCGAGATATCGGATGTCAAAGTTTTTACCTGAAAAAAAAAACATAAGGGGTAACACTGTCGTTTTTGGCCAAAATTTTGACCCCCTCCGATCTTCTTGAAACTCTGGATTCTGACAGAGGGCCACGAGACTTCGACCAGCGCGCAAAAATGGAGGCTCTAGACCCTTCCAGAGCCGAGATATCGGATGTCAAAGTTTTGACCTGAAAAAAAAACATAAGGGGTAACACTGTCGTTTTTGGCCGAAATTTTGACCCCCTCCGATCTTCTTGAAACTCTGGATTTTGACAGAGGGCCACGAGACTTCGACCAGCGCGCAAAAATGGAGGCTCTAGACCCTTCCAGAGCCGAGATATCGGATGTCAAAGTTTTGACCTGAAAAAAAAACATAAGGGGTAACACTGTCGTTTTTGGCCGAAATTTTGACCCCCTCCGATCTTCTTGAAACTCTGGATTCTGACAGAGGGCCACGAGACTTCGACCAGCGCGCAAAAATGGAGGCTCTAGACCCTTCCAGAGCCGAGATATCGGATGTCAAAGTTTTGACCTGAAAAAAAAACATAAGGGGTAACACTGTCGTTTTTGGCCGAAATTTTGACCCCCTCCGATCTTCTTGAAACTCTGGATTCTGACAGAGGGCCACGAGACTTCGACCAGCGCGCAAAAATGGAGGCTCTAGACCCTTCCAGAGCCGAGATATCGGATGTCAAAGTTTTGACCTGAAAACAAAAAACAAAAGGGGTAACACTGTCGTTTTTGGCCGAAATTTTGACCCCCTCCGATCTTCTTGAAACTCTGGATTCTGACAGAGGGCCACGAGACTTCGACCAGCGCGCAAAAATGGAGGCTCTAGACCCTTCCAGAGCCGAGATATCGGAAGTCAAAGTTTTTACCTGAAAAAAAAAAACATAAGGGGTAACACTGTCGTTTTTGGCCAAAATTTTGACCCCCTCCGATCTTCTTGAAACTCTGGATTCTGACAGAGGGCCACGAGACTTCGACCAGCGCGCAAAAATGGAGGCTCTAGACCCTTCCAGAGCCGAGATATCGGATGTCAAAGTTTTGACCTGAAAAAAAAAAACATAAGGGGTAACACTGTCGTTTTTGGCCGAAATTTTGACCCCCTCCGATCTTCTTGAAACTCTGGATTCTGACAGAGGGCCACGAGACTTCGACCAGCGCGCAAAAATGGAGGCTCTAGACCCTTCCAGAGCCGAGATATCGGATGTCAAAGTTTTGACCTGAAAAAAAAACATAAGGGGTAACACTGTCGTTTTTGGCCGAAATTTTGACCCCCTCCGATCTTCTTGAAACTCTGGATTCTGACAGAGGGTCACGAGACTTCGACCAGCGCGCAAAAATGGAGGCTCTAGACCCTTCCAGAGCCGAGATATCGGATGTCAAAGTTTTGACCTGAAAAAAAAAACATAAGGGGTAACACTGTCGTTTTTGGCCGAAATTTTGACCCCCTCCGATCTTCTTGAAACTCTGGATTCTGACAGAGGGCCACGAGACTTCGACCAGCGCGCAAAAATGGAGGCTCTAGACCCTTCCAGAGCCGAGATATCGGATGTCAAAGTTTTGACCTGAAAAAAAAAAACATAAGGGGTAACACTGTCGTTTTTGGCCGAAATTTTGACCCCCTCCGATCTTCTTGAAACTCTGGATTCTGACAGAGGGCCACGAGACTTCGACCAGCGCGCAAAAATGGAGGCTCTAGACCCTTCCAGAGCCGAGATATCGGAAGTCAAAGTTTTTACCTGAAAAAAAAACCATAAGGGGTAACACTGTCGTTTTTGGCCAAAATTTTGACCCCCTCCGATCTTCTTGAAACTCTGGATTCTGACAGAGGGCCACGAGACTTCGACCAGCGCGCAAAAATGGAGGCTCTAGACCCTTCCAGAGCCGAGATATCGGATGTCAAAGTTTTGACCTGAAAAAAAAACATAAGGGGTAACACTGTCGTTTTTGGCCAAAATTTTGACCCCCTCCGATCTTCTTGAAACTCTGGATTCTGACAGAGGGCCACGAGACTTCGACCAGCGCGCAAAAATGGAGGCTCTAGACCCTTCCAGAGCCGAGATATCGGATGTCAAAGTTTTGACCTGAAAAAAAACATAAGGGGTAACACTGTCGTTTTTGGCCGAAATTTTGACCCCCTCCGATCTTCTTGAAACTCTGGATTCTGACAGAGGGCCACGAGACTTCGACCCAGCGCAAAAATGGAGGCTCTAGACCCTTCCAGAGCCGAGATATCGGATGTCAAAGTTTTGACCTGAAAAAAAAACATAAGGGGTAACACTGTCGTTTTTGGCCAAAATTTTGACCCCCTCCGATCTTCTTGAAACTCTGGATTCTGACAGAGGGCCACGAGACTTCGACCAGCGCGCAAAAATGGAGGCTCTAGACCCTTCCAGAGCCGAGATATCGGATGTCAAAGTTTTGACCTGAAAAAAAAAACATAAGGGGTAACACTGTCAATTTTGGCCGAAATTTTGACCCCCTCCGATCTTCTTGAAACTCTGGATTCTGACAGAGGGCCACGAGACTTCGACCAGCGCGCAAAAATGGAGGCTCTAGACCCTTCCAGAGCCGAGATATCGGATGTCAAAGTTTTGACCTGAAAAAAAAAACATAAGGGGTAACACTGTCGTTTTTGGCCGAAATTTTGACCCCCTCCGATCTTCTTGAAACTCTGGATTCTGACAGAGGGCCACGAGACTTCGACCAGCGCGCAAAAATGGAGGCTCTAGACCCTTCCAGAGCCGAGATATCGGATGTCAAAGTTTTGACCTGAAAAAAAAAACATAAGGGGTAACACTGTCGTTTTTGGCCGAAATTTTGACCCCCTCCGATCTTCTTGAAACTCTGGATTCTGACAGAGGGCCACGAGACTTCGACCAGCGCGCAAAAATGGAGGCTCTAGACCCTTCCAGAGCCGAGATATCGGATGTCAAAGTTTTGACCTGAAAAAAAAACATAAGGGGTAACACTGTCGTTTTTGGCCGAAATTTTGACCCCCTCCGATCTTCTTGAAACTCTGGATTCTGACAGAGGGCCACGAGACTTCGACCAGCGCGCAAAAATGGAGGCTCTAGACCCTTCCAGAGCCGAGATATCGGATGTCAAAGTTTTGACCTGAAAAAAAACATAAGGGGTAACACTGTCGTTTTTGGCCGAAATTTTGACCCTCTCCGATCTTCTTGAAACTCTGGATTCTGACAGAGGGCCACGAGACTTCGACCAGCGCGCAAAAATGGAGGCTCTAGACCCTTCCAGAGCCGAGATATCGGATGTCAAAGTTTTGACCTGAAAAAAAAAACATAAGGGGTAACACTGTCGTTTTTGGCCGAAATTATGACCCCCTCCGATCTTCTTGAAACTCTGGATTCTGACAGAGGGCCACGAGACTTCGACCAGCGCGCAAAAATGGAGGCTCTAGACCCTTCCAGAGCCGAGATATCGGATGTCAAAGTTTTGACCTGAAAAAAAAACATAAGGGGTAACACTGTCGTTTTTGGCCGAAATTTTGACCCCCTCCGATCTTCTTGAAACTCTGGATTCTGACAGAGGGCCACGAGACTTCGACCAGCGCGCAAAAATGGAGGCTCTAGACCCTTCCAGAGCCGAGATATCGGATGTCAAAGTTTTGACCTGAAAAAAAAAACCATAAGGGGTAACACTGTCGATTTTGGCCGAAATTTTGACCCCCTCCGATCTTCTTGAAACTCTGGATTCTGACAGAGGGCCACGAGACTTCGACCAGCGCGCAAAAATGGAGGCTCTAGACCCTTCCAGAGCCGAGATATCGGATGTCAAAGTTTTAACCCGAAAAAAAAAACATAAGGGGTAACACTGTCGTTTTTGGCCGAAATTTTGACCCCCTCCGATCTTCTTGAAACTCTGGATTCTGACAGAGGGCCACGAGACTTCGACCAGCGCGCAAAAATGGAGGCTCTAGACCCTTCCAGAGCCGAGATATCGGATGTCAAAGTTTTGGCGTGAAAAAAAAACATAAGGGGTAACACTGTCGTTTTTGGCCGAAATTTTGACCCCCTCCGATCTTCTTGAAACTCTGGATTCTGACAGAGGGCCACGAGACTTCGACCAGCGCGCAAAAATGGAGGCTCTAGACCCTTCCAGAGCCGAGATATCGGATGTCAAAGTTTTGACCTGAAAAAAAAAACATAAGGGGTAACACTGTCGTTTTTGGCCGAAATTTTGACCCCCTCCGATCTTCTTGAAACTCTGGATTCTGACAGAGGGCCACGAGACTTCGACCAGCGCGCAAAAATGGAGGCTCTAGACCCTTCCAGAGCCGAGATATCGGATGTCAAAGTTTTGACCTTGAAAAAAAAACATAAGGGGTAACACTGTCGTTTTTGGCCGAAATTTTGACCCCCTCCGATCTTCTTGAAACTCTGGATTCTGACAGAGGGCCACGAGACTTCGACCAGCGCGCAAAAATGGAGGCTCTAGACCCTTCCAGAGCCGAGATATCGGATGTCAAAGTTTTGACCTGAAAAAAAAACATAAGGGTTAACACTGTCGTTTTTGGCCGAAATTTTGACCCCCTCCGATCTTCTTGAAACTCTGGATTCTGACAGAGGGCCACGAGACTTCGACCAGCGCGCAAAAATGGAGGCTCTAGACCCTTCCAGAGCCGAGATATCGGATGTCAAAGTTTTGACCTGAAAAAAAAACATAAGGGGTAACACTGTCGTTTTTGGCCGAAATTTTGACCCCCTCCGATCTTCTTGAAACTCTGGATTCTGACAGAGGGCCACGAGACTTCGACCAGCGCGCAAAAATGGAGGCTCTAGACCCTTCCAGAGCCGAGATATCGGATGTCAAAGTTTTGACCTGAAAAAAAAACATAAGGGGTAACACTGTCGTTTTTGGCCGAAATTTTGACCCTCTCCGATCTTCTTGAAACTCTGGATTCTGACAGAGGGCCACGAGACTTCGACCAGCGCGCAAAAATGGAGGCTCTAGACCCTTCCAGAGCCGAGATATCGGATGTCAAAGTTTTGACCTGAAAAAAAAAACATAAGGGGTAACACTGTCGTTTTTGGCCGAAATTTTGACCCCCTCCGATCTTCTTGAAACTCTGGATTCTGACAGAGGGCCACGAGACTTCGACCAGCGCGCAAAAATGGAGGCTCTAGACCCTTCCAGAGCCGAGATATCGGAAGTCAAAGTTTTTACCTGAAAAAAAAAACATAAGGGGTAACACTGTCGTTTTTGGCCGAAATTTTGACCCCCTCCGATCTTCTTGAAACTCTGGATTCTGACAGAGGGCCACGAGACTTCGACCAGCGCGCAAAAATGGAGGCTCTAGACCCTTCCAGAGCCGAGATATCGGATGTCAAAGTTTTGACCTGAAAAAAAAACATAAGGGGTAACACTGTCGTTTTTGGCCGAAATTTTGACCCCCTCCGATCTTCTTGAAACTCTGGATTCTGACAGAGGGCCACGAGACTTCGACCAGCGCGCAAAAATGGAGGCTCTAGACCCTTCCAGAGCCGAGATATCGGATGTCAAAGTTTTGACCTGAAAAAAAAAACATAAGGGGTAACACTGTCGTTTTTGGCCGAAATTTTGACCCCCTCCGATCTTCTTGAAACTCTGGATTCTGACAGAGGGCCACGAGACTTCGACCAGCGCGCAAAAATGGAGGCTCTAGACCCTTCCAGAGCCGAGATATCGGATGTCAAAGTTTTGACCTGAAAAAAAAACATAAGGGGTAACACTGTCGTTTTTGGCCAAAATTTTGACCCCCTCCGATCTTCTTGAAACTCTGGATTCTGACAGAGGGCCACGAGACTTCGACCAGCGCGCAAAAATGGAGGCTCTAGACCCTTCCAGAGCCGAGATATCGGATGTCAAAGTTTTGACCTGAAAAAAAAAACATAAGGGGTAACACTGTCGTTTTTGGCCAAAATTTTGACCCCCTCCGATCTTCTTGAAACTCTGGATTCTGACAGAGGGCCACGAGACTTCGACCAGCGCGCAAAAATGGAGGCTCTAGACCCTTCCAGAGCCGAGATATCGGATGTCAAAGTTTTGACCTGAAAAAAAAACATAAGGGGTAACACTGTCAATTTTGGCCGAAATTTTGACCCCCTCCGATCTTCTTGAAACTCTGGATTCTGACAGAGGGCCACGAGACTTCGACCAGCGCGCAAAAATGGAGGCTCTAGACCCTTCCAGAGCCGAGATATCGGATGTCAAAGTTTTGACCTGAAAAAAAAAACATAAGGGGTAACACTGTCGTTTTTGGCCAAATTTTGACCCCCTCCGATCTTCTTGAAACTCTGGATTCTGACAGAGGGCCACGAGTCTTCGACCAGCGCGCAAAAATGGAGGCTCTAGACCCTTCCAGAGCCGAGATATCGGATGTCAAAGTTTTGACCTGAAAAAAAAAACATAAGGGGTAACACTGTCGTTTTTGGCCGAAATTTTGACCCCCTCCGATCTTCTTGAAACTCTGGATTCTGACAGAGGGCCACGAGACTTCGACCAGCGCGCAAAAATGGAGGCTCTAGACCCTTCCAGAGCAGAGATATCAGATGTCAAAGTTTTGACCTGAAAAAAAAACATAAGGGGTAACACTGTCGTTTTTGGCCGAAATTTTGAACCCCTCCGATCTTCTTGAAACTCTGGATTCTGACAGAGGGCCACGAGACTTCGACCAGCGCGCAAAAATGGAGGCTCTAGACCCTTCCAGAGCCGAGATATCGGATGTCAAAGTTTTTACCTGAAAAAAAAACATAAGGGGTAACACTGTCGTTTTTGGCCGAAAATTTTGACCCCCTCCGATCTTCTTGAAACTCTGGATTCTGACAGAGGGCCACGAGACTTCGACCAGCGCGCAAAAATGGAGGCTCTAGACCCTTCCAGAGCCGAGATATCGGATGTCAAAGTTTTGACCTGAAAAAAAAACATAAGGGGTAACACTGTCGTTTTTGGCCGAAATTTTGACCCCCTCCGATCTTCTTGAAACTCTGGATTCTGACAGAGGGCCACGAGACTTCGACCAGCGCGCAAAAATGGAGGCTCTAGACCCTTCCAGAGCCGAGATATCGGATGTCAAAGTTTTGACCTGAAAAAAAAAACATAAGGGGTAACACTGTCGTTTTTGGCCGAAATTTTGACCCCCTCCGATCTTCTTGAAACTCTGGATTCTGACAGAGGGCCACGAGACTTCGACCAGCGCGCAAAAATGGAGGCTCTAGACCCTTCCAGAGCCGAGATATCGGATGTCAAAGTTTTGACCTGAAAAAAAAACATAAGGGGTAACACTGTCGTTTTTGGCCGAAATTTTGACCCTCTCCGATCTTCTTGAAACTCTGGATTCTGACAGAGGGCCACGAGACTTCGACCAGCGCGCAAAAATGGAGGCTCTAGACCCTTCCAGAGCCGAGATATCGGATGTCAAAGTTTTGACCTGAAAAAAAAAACATAAGGGGTAACACTGTCGTTTTTGGCCGAAATTTTGACCCCCTCCGATCTTCTTGAAACTCTGGATTCTGACAGAGGGCCACGAGACTTCGACCAGCGCGCAAAAATGGAGGCTCTAGACCCTTCCAGAGCCGAGATATCGGATGTCAAAGTTTTGACCTGAAAAAAAAACATAAGGGGTAACACTGTCGTTTTTGGCCGAAATTTTGACCCCCTCCGATCTTCTTGAAACTCTGGATTCTGACAGAGGGCCACGAGACTTCGACCAGCGCGCAAAAATGGAGGCTCTAGACCCTTCCAGAGCCGAGATATCGGATGTCAAAGTTTTGACCTGAAAAAAAAAACCATAAGGGGTAACACTGTCGATTTTGGCCGAAATTTTGACCCCCTCCGATCTTCTTGAAACTCTGGATTCTGACAGAGGGCCACGAGACTTCGACCAGCGCGCAAAAATGGAGGCTCTAGACCCTTCCAGAGCCGAGATATCGGATGTCAAAGTTTTAACCCGAAAAAAA